>CM076569.1:683522476-683683636 GCA_034641835.2 Pinus albicaulis | reverse complement strand
CAGAGACCTAACACGCCCGACCGAACGAACGCACAAGGGAGAAAACGGAAAATGGCCTGCACGAACATGCATAAGGCACCCGTGCGGTCACAACTTAGCAAATCTGATATTGTGGCCCTCAAACAAAACGACCCGACCCAAACTTATTTCATCGGGCATCTTCCCAAGGCGCGACACCCTCTGCCCCACCGAACAAATGCACAAGGGATAAAATAGCGAACAGCCCACACGAATGTGCACAAGGCACCCGTGTGGTCACAACTTAGCAAACCTGATATGGGCACCCTCAAACAAAACGACCCGACCTGAACTTGTTTCATCAGGCGCCCTCTCAAGGCGTGACCCCCTCCGCCCGACCGAACAAACGCACAACGGAGAAAACGAAAAATGACCTACATGAACATGCACAAGGCACCCGTGTAGTCATAACTTAGCAAATCTGATACAGGTGCCCTCAAATGAAACGACCCGACCCGAACTCGTTTCACCGGGCGCCCTCCCAAGGCATGATGCCCTTCGCCCGACCGAACGAACGCACAAGGGATCAAACGAAAAATGGCCCACACGAACATGCACAAGGCACCCATGTGGTCATAACTTAGCAAACCTGATATGGGCGCCCTCAAACGAAATGACCCAACCCAAACTCATTTCATTGGGCGCCCTCCCAAGGCACAACGCCCTCCGCCCAACTAAATGAATGCAGAAGGGAGAAAACGACAAATGGCCAACATGAATGTGCATAAGGCACCCATTTGGTCACAACTTATAAAACCTGATACGAGCACCCTCAAATGAAACAACCCGACTCGAACTCGTTTCATCAGGGGCCCTCCCAAGGCACGATGCCCTCCACTTGAACGAATGAACGCACAAGGGAGCAAATGGAAAACGGCCCACACGAATGTGCATAAGGCACCCATGTGGTCACAACTTAGTAAACCTGATACGAGCACCATCAAACGAAACGACCCGACCCAAACTCGTTTCATCGGGCACCCTCCCAAGGCGCGACGTCCTCTGCCCGACCGAACAAATGCACAAGGGAGCAAACGAAAAATGGCCCGAACGAACGTGCACAAGGCAGCTATGTGGTCACAACTTAGCAAACTTGATATGGGCACCCTCAAACGAAATGACCTGACCCAAACTCGTTTCATCAGGCACCCTCCCAAGGCGCGATGCCCTCTACCTAACTGAATGAATGCATAAGGGATCAAACGGAAAATGGCCTACACGAATGGGCACAAGGCACTCGTGCGGTCACAACTTAGCAAACCTGATACAAGCGCCCTCAAACAAAATGACCCGACCCAAACTCGTTTCATCGGGCACCCTTCCAAGGCGCGACGCCCTCCGCCCAATCGAACGAATGCACAAGGGAGAAAATGGCAAATGGACCACATGAACGTGCACAAGGCACCCATGCAGTCACAACTTAGCAAACCTGATACGGGCACCCTCAAACGAAACGACCCAACCCGAACTCGTTTCATCGGGCACCCTCCCAAGGCGCGACACCCTCCACCCGACCAAACGAACGCACAAGGGAGAAATTGGAAAACGGCCCGCACAAATGTGAACAAGGCACCCATGCAGTCACAACTTAGCAAACCTGATATGGGCACCCTCAAACGAAATGACCCGACCCGAACTCATTTCATCGGGCGCCCTCCTAAGGCGCGATGCCCTCCGCCCACCACTTGTAGCAATAAATCCAAAATTTCTTAGATGAAATTATTATTTCCAAAGGAAAACAACTCAACTCTCATTAATGTTTCAATATAGATGAAGAGAAATGTTTTGGTAAATTTCAAATTTAAGGAGAAAATTTATTCAAACTAGCTTATAGCTCACATATTGATAGCTTCAAAAAAGTATCCTACAAATGTCAAATTTCAAATGTTTCTATGTTCATTTGACATGTTTCTCTTTTACATGTGCTTGGAAAATATTGTTCACAACATGGAATAGATCGTACAAAGGAATATTCAACATTTTGTAATCGAGATTTAGTTAAATTTCTCCAAAATTTTGTGTTTAATAGTTTACATATTGTACACATCCCCTTGTAATCTATATTTTTTTTTCAAAATATTTTGAAAGTTTCAACATGTTGTATGGAAAACATTCTTATACCTTATTTTGTACAAGCCATTTCCCTTTACTTGGAAGTTGGTATTTTAATTTCTTTTGGAAACATTTTTATGACTCTTTTCAAGTATCATGAATTTTCTTATTGATAATTGTATTTCTAAATAGTATAATATATAAATATAACACATGAATAATGTATGTTATTACTTCTAATAATGGTTTCCTCATCAATCATCATGGAAGTATCAAATATAGTTTAAATATTTTTTCTCTATTATTATTATAATCCAACCTCATGGACATGGGTCCATTAAACTAGAAAGTGTTATCTTCCATGTGTTGTACAACTTGTCATTGTCATCCTTAAAAAAAAAAATTATTGAGATATAATCACACCTTCATTAGTGGGTTGTTTTATGTTGATCATGGTCCTCCATATAACAATTTTAATTTATGTGTAGGTTCTTTCACTTCCAATGGATTTCTCAAATCTTGATTTTTACCTTAACAATTTTTTCCTTTATAATTACCATTTGTAAATGGGTTTTTAGCAAATATAGACAACAACCAATTAAAAATAATTTTGTTTATGATACTTTTCAAGTGTCACGAATTTTTCTATACAATATTGTATTTTAAAATAGCGTAACCTATGGATCTAACACCAAGCATGCTACTACTCATAATAATGGATTTTCAAGATAACCATCAATCATCATGTAAATCTCAAAACGTTTTACCCTTCTTTATTTCTGTTAATAATGTCAAAAATATTCATAAAGGTGTGTTTAGCTATGAATTATTTCGTATGTCAGAAATTTTTGCTAGTAATGGATTTCACTCTTTTATATTAAGAGATAGAAATCCCACCCCTTGTAGAAATAAATCCAAAATTTTTTAGATGAAATTGTTATTTCCAAAGGAAAAAAACTCAACTCTCATCAATGTTTCAATATAGATGAAGAGAAATGGTTTGGTATATTTCAAATTTAAGGAGAAAATTTACTCAAACTAGTTTATAGAGCATATATTGATAGCTTCAAAAAAATACTCATATTTTTTAAAATTGGAAGAAGGATTAGCTTTATTATTTTATATTTTATTGATGAAGCATAAAATTGGAATGCTAGGAGCATAAAATTGGAATCATAAAAAATAGAGGCATATGCAATTTGAGAAGGGTTTAAAATCACTAAAGGAATAAGAACGAATTCAATCATTATGATTAATGACTCTAAGATCATTATCATTCATATGATTAAACAACCATTACGAAAATTGATGTTCGGGGTTCATTTGTAGGCATCAATCATAAGATAACCCTTCAAGTATTCTTCAAGGGTGTCTTCAATAACCCTTTCCCAAGTAAGATATATCTCCACAGACTTCTTAATATGTGCTTTCAAAACATTCGTTGATTGTTCATTGTACAATGCCTCACTTGTCCAAAATAAGTCTCCGACAATGGTCTTGATGTTGGACAACTCCAACACTTCAACAATATTTGTTGTGTTCGAAGAGTGATGATACACAGTCAAGGTAATTACAACAACCAAGGTCTTCACTATTTTAAGAGGTAGTATTATTGTGTTGTTACTGTCTAGCAAGGAAAACCGACAAAAGATTGATGATGCACAGTCAAGGAAATTACAGCAACCAAGGTCTTCATCGTTCTGAGAGGTAGTATTATTATGTTCTAATTGTCCAGCAAGGAATTCTAAGAAAATAATGATGATACAAATTTAGGTAAATTACAAAAATCAAGGTTTCCACCGTTTTGAGAGGTAGTATCACTGTGTTGAGACTGTCCAACAAAAAAAATGAGCAGAAAATCTATACACAATCCAATACGGTTGTAGCTACTACATAGGAATCATCGTAATCTTCCACAATTTGAGCTTAGGATTCCACCACAGCTTGAGCAAGGAGTTCACCACAATCTCAAGGATTCTAGCACAGTCTAAAGTAAGCTTTTTGATGACACTGTCTGAAATTAAGAAGTCTAAATTTATTTTTTCATTGTCCTAAGATATAGCAAGGGACACATAAATACATGTTGATAGAATAAAGGTCCAATACTCTGCAACATGTTGTAATTGTTACTAAATACTTGGTAAAATTCAATAATTGTTTCAAAACATAAATTAATTCTCAAGAAGAATTAAAAGTTAAAATTAAATTTAAAGCAAATTATCAACAACCAAGGATATTGATAAGAAACAAAACATTTCAACCAACATTTTCCAGAACATATCACTTGCCTCTTATGAAATATTAGATCATTGATTGGAATCTATATAGCTTGCTGGAGAAATATTACAAAATTAAATTTCATTAGTGATATAATATCACTTGAAATTATTCTTTTGATAACAAACATAACACTCATATTTTGAAATTTCTTTCAACTCAGGAAACTAGACTCCATCCAAGCTTCCACAAAAATAGTAAATAATTATAAGTTTGCTTGCAAGGTCAAATAAAGTACTCATGTTGAACTTAAAATATATTTGATAACATTTGGACATAGAGTATACATAATGCATGCAATAATAATTGACTATGTAAATCTCTCTGACTGTCTCGATTATGAAGTGTTCCCCCCATTGGCAACATATCATAGGTCACTTAAAATGTTAAATATGAGAGGTAAAAATTGATTTTTTGGTAATCTTCATCATCTTCGAGCCAATAATTTTTAAGAATATTTACTTCCTTCTCATAAATTTCATTATTGTCATGACTTTGCCGATTCTCAATCTTCTCAAGTCCTTCAGCATCATCAATATATTGTGCATAGAGATTTACACCTCTAGTGTTGCCCATAACCTTCTCTGCTTCCCCAAATTTCAAAATATTCTCTAGCCATTCAAGAAAAACAGTTACAATTCTTGGGTCTAGAAAGACTAGAAGATCACATAGATGCTTAATGCATCCTTTATTCACAATATATCTGCAACCAAAAGCACAAATTAGTAGTTTGTCTAGGATGAGATTACCCAATGTTATCCCTGTAATTGTTATGATAAATGAATTTTTATACTGACCATTTATTGACACAATACTCTATTGCTACTATTGGCCAAATGAGGAAATATGAAATTTGAATAGACGATGACTTATAAGAGAATTGACAAACCTCTTGCATCTATTCAATTTGTTCTTTGGAACCTCCAACATCATTGTAAGTAGCATCTTATCTTCAACGAACATTGTCTGATCAATCTTAGGAGGCAAAGGGATCTAAATTGATACTTATTTCGATCAACCCTACATAAAGAAAGAATACCATCAATCATTACATTCCTGACAAAACCCACAAGGTGTGACCTGAAGCAATCTATAAGAGAATAAAGACTAATCACTGTAGCTATAGTTTTACTGTAAGAGTAAAGTATCAGTTTTGATTCTTGATGCGCCTATAAGAAAATAATGACTTTACTGTATGATCACAACACAACCTAGAGAAATAGACATACCTTGGCAATTTGTTTCACATTTATGACATACTTGGAATCATCAATTTTTGGATTAATGATCTTAATGCACCTCACTACATGGATGAAGAAACAAAACATATTCAGATCAATTATATGTGATAGAGACTGATGTGCTTGACCATTTTTACAAAAAAACATTTTGATTAATCCAACATAATGAAAACTGATTTGTTTAACATTGTTTAGGTAAATAAAAATCAATTAACACAAACATGGTATGCATCAAAGATTGCCACATATATTGCATGGGAAAATCCAATCCCAGCTCTAATGTTCAACAATTGACCCCCAGACTAAGTTACTCTGAAGCAGGTATGATATTTCAATGTTCAACACCTTAGCTGAATCGAATGAAAAATGTAAACTATAAGAGAATTGACAAACCTTTGGCAGATTATTATGTACCATTCCAGATAGCCTTCAAAGGCTTACTCAGTTTGTTGGGATTAAGAAGCCAAATAAATTCCACTCCACGGATATTACCATGGTCATTGCGATGGCTAACCCACTGCCAAACCAACAGCTCATTAATTAGAAATTTGCAGTTCACCACAAGTTAATTTCATTTTTGTTCCATTTTCAAGAATCAATACCAAAAGGGAAAGGATTTTAAAACCTACAAACCTGTGACCAACGTATAGCTAAATGGTACAAACCTTATGAGCATCAGCATCACTGTCTGTGTAGTCGTGAGCAGTATCATAGGAAGAAACAAAACCTTGAGACCACAAGAATTTGTAAACATGCCCCCATTTGCTTCCGTTCTAATTCCTACATGGTACTACTACTTTAGAAACTGTAACCAAAACAAATACTGTTAAAAGGAATAAAGCACAGACCTTACCCACAGAGAATAATAGTGACAGAAGGAAGCTTATAGTCTTTCTTGTAGGTTTCCAAATACTCTAGGATTTTGTATACCTGTTACAAGTAGATTAATCATATTAATACAAAAGTAAATTAATCATAATAATATCAAATGGATAGGATCCTAATCTAACATAGTTGTTTCAATTTGAACCAAAATTCATTAAATGAATATGAGGAAACCCATACACATTTTATTGAGGTCAAATATATATGATAGAAGGAAAAATTAGTACTCATTTCCACATTTTCTTCATAAGAGTTTGTAGGCTTTCCAAAGGAGGTGGCATGCTCTACCCCACAATCTGAAAATCACAAAATATCACTCCCTTGAATGGTTGAAGAATGCCCTGGAGTAGAGGACTACAAGAAAGAAGAGATCAAGTACAAAGGAACAAAGGGAGTGGGTAGCCATATAGTAAATTTAAAATTTTATCCATAGGAGGTCACACCATCTGATATTCGTTAGCATGCTAGAGAGGCCACCAAGGCCATGCATGAACTACACATTATTGATTAAATTCCTTAGAGGACGAGCAACACATTTAGTATGGGGGTGATGATGTGTCACATCAATATGTAGATTTGAAGGCCTATTTTTTACTCTCCAGCCTATAAAAATATTATTTCCTCACATTAATTTACATTTTTTTGGCAATGATGTAGGAATACTAAAGTGTTTTCGTCATAATTTGTGGCCTAATGAGGTTAGTGTACAAGAAAAGAGAATTTTTTAGTACTTTGATGATGCAAAGGCATGTTGGAGGAAGCTAGATGAAGTGTAGGTGGCTTGTATCCAAAATAAATAGGATAACATAAAATAATTTGTACAAATAGAATATGAGCATTGATTGCAACAGAACATGAAATTATCCATACAATTAACATGTGATCTTTGGTTATTTCATATTGTTTATTCTGATTATTGTAATTATGACAAAATCTTGTAGTTATTGGCCAATTTGGCCCATACATCCCTTGTCGGATGAGAATAAGGTGATCTTTTATAGTGAGATCAACAATTGTTACCTCTTTCCCTTTTTTTCTCAGGTGACAATCTCTGAGGAAAATTGAAATAAGTCCTTTAACACAAAACTCAGCCTCTATGAGGTCTCTCAGGATATTTTCCTTTTTACATTTTATTTTCTGGTGTCACAACTGGAAAAAATACTGGATGTTGTCTACTCACTATAGGATAGTAATGTGTCCGTTTTACATTTTACAATTTTTTTACTGTTCTTTAAACCATAAAAAAAGTAATAGTTGATTTTCAGTTAGTTGATAAATTTCCTTTGAGAGAAATAAATGACCACCTCTATAGTAATGCACTTAGATTATCAATTGAATGTAGCTCAAGTGGCTAATAAGAAAAGTTGTTTCCTTCCCCGACCAGGTTCAAATCCCACTTTGTGACATTTTTGCTCTTTATGAGCCGAATGTTGTTGAGATGTTATCTGGCCTTGAGCCCTGAAGAATCCAATTTACCTTATGTACCAAGATGAGGGGAAATGCCATGCCATTTTCCCCAAAATACGCATTATAGTGAATAAAAGTACCATATTTAGATCTATACTCCACAAATCTAAAACAATTCGAAGGCAAATGAGGAAATGCCACCTATTATTGTACTTATATACCAGAAAAATGTACAAATTATTCCCAAAGCCCAAGGGGTTAGCTCAAACTTTTTTCATTGATGTTACTAGGCATTTATCTAGTTTAGTGCCACTAGGTGCCTACTTTGAATCCTCTAGGGTGAGGCACGCTAGTCTACACTGACAGGTTTATTATTGATGTCATCCATGATTGTGAAGAAGCTTCCCTTGGGTTTCCCACAAGGTTTTCCTTGGAAAAAAGAAGTACAATGCCTAAAATGGCTCCTGAATCTATCTATTTTTGTGGGACTTTCAGGTTGGATAGATTCCAAAGACAATGTATTCAACAAAAGGTGGAGAAATGGGTGTATATTTATTATTTGAGAATCATTACAAAATCATGACAATTGAGAGAAAAAAAAATACAGGTATAAGTACAAAGAATCCTTCTATAAAACAACATAAAGCATGAACTTATATATATATATATATATATATATATATATATATATATATATATATATATATATATATATATATATTATGATAAAAAATTAAATAAAATGTAGTTAGAGACTAGCATTAAACTTGGAATCTACCACTAATTTTCATACATAAAATAGAATTCAAAGATTGACAAGAGTAGAAAAATTCACCTTGCAATATTGTTCCTCAGAAAAGTACTCTCTATTAAAATCACTCCTTGGAATAGCCTCATTGGAGTTGATGGCCAAGGATGTATCTCGAACCTGGACTAGAAATCCATATTCAAGATCAAGCAGACACACCTAACAAATTTTTTTGAGTTTACAACGTGTTTGGAAAAACTTTTTTTTTCTTGTACCTTGCATCACGGCCTGGTCTCCACCTGAAAAATGTAAATGTTCTGGTGCAAATTTTACACTCTTTGTCAAAATTTTCTTTCATCTGCACCCAAAAAAAATTATTTAAACTCAATTCGATCACATATGTCAGTTCTTTTATAAGCCATATATAAGACAGGATACTACCTCTCAAATTCTATCTCTCTACTATTTAAAACTTGCCTATTGTGTTGTTCCTATAGACAATACATCATAGAGTTGTAAACAATAGCACCTTCCAAAATTTAAAAAAAAATTATATCATCCTTCTTGACCACATTCTCATGTTTTTATTTGAACATTAAAGTGAGCTAGCAGCCTAGAAGAGTAACTAGCATGGTCAGTGATCTCAATTCAACTAAGCTATTATGCACCACATGCTGGAATACAATCATACCCTGACATTAATGCAAACCACATAAAACAGTAGAGTTTCAAACATAGTAATGCTTCAGGAAGAAGTAATGTGATATCTCACATGTCAGTGACACTTAGAATTGATGGATAATATCACACTCAACTCTAAAGGAAACAAACTCCCTAGAAGACAAAGTGAACATAAAAGGATGGTTTTTCAAGGGGGGGTTTCTAATAACTGACCCGACACGCATGCCTTCTTCAATATCAGTAGGGGAGACTTTATCACCCAATCCAACCACAAACTGCATTCCCAAGAGAAAGATCTTTAATAACACCAATTATAATTAGTTGACAAATACCTCTTGGTATAATAAACATGTATAATTGACATAGGGATGGTCAACATAAAAGGTCAATAACAACTATAGATCACCGTATTCCTTCAACAATGTTTTACATCATTCAAACATGAGTTGGAAACATTGACTAATGAGCACCGCGTGATATCAATCAACAATGATAAAGACATTGATGTACACTACATAGTGAATATAATAGTATCCATATGGAGGACTAGAATGACTTATATGTATCGTGCAACTCCTACGAAAACTAAAACCCAATTGTAAGGTATTGATGCAAATAGGCGAAACATTAAGTGTGATGTGATCAATATTGCCATTTTTATTGATAGAGTGATCAAAGCAATTACCCTCCCCTCCCTTTTTAGTTTTGGGTATCTCCTTCATGATTTATAAAACACAAAAGAGAATAAAAGTAAGATTTACAGTTTATTTTTTGTTTACATTAATGAACCCCCACAAAAAAAAAGGATACTCGATTTGAGTGTCTTCTTCTTTGTTTAATGATGTGAAAGGAGAGATAATGGTATGCTTGGTACGAAGTGTGTTCTTCATGAGTTTTTAATGAGCCTAAAAGATATAAAAGTATGCTTAAAACTCTTCACACAACCAATAAGATCTCAAATTCATAAATTAATCTCACACTTGCAAAATGAAATTTAACTCATAAATACACACACACACACACACACACTGTAAAATATCAAAAATGTGCTTTGAAAGAAAATTGATTTCTAAAAGAATAAACATACTCTTACATGAAAAATAAAAAGGAATTTAAAGTATGTTCACACTTGCTTAAATTGATAATCCACTCTTTCTTTGAAATAAAACTCACAATACTCATGCTCTCAAATAAAACCTACAGACTAATTCTTTGTTTCTCAAAATTACAATCTCGTTCTTTATTCAAACTTTCAATGCAAACTCAATTCATGTGCTCCTGAATTAATGATTAAAAGTAACCAAACTCTTTCTACCTATGAAATCAAACGTATGCTTCATATAAACACTACACATCTAATATGTTTCTCAATTAAGTTCTACATAAGGAGATAGTGGGGGGATACATCCATCTAATTGATCATGAAATGTCATTTTTTGGGATTTAACTCCTTTAAGTAAGTCATTCAACTATGACCATTTCCATGAGATGTATTCGTAAGTGACTAATTTCTCATGATTTTTGAATAGTCCATTTAGCACTCATTGCATCCTGTGATGCTCACAGGGGTGAAGAAATGGGATTTAAACTAGTGAAATGAATTAAATAGCGTTAATCATCACTGCCATGGCTTGCACCCAATAAAGAGGACTTCCAGGGAGGTCACTTATCCTCGGGATCAAATAGGCCTTTCATTTTCTTTATTATTTACCTCACACAAATTTCTATTTTTTTTGTTTTTTTACCTTTAAAAAATCTTGAAACACGAAGATACTATAAAAAAGCCATAAAATCACTACTGCTTTTTTTGTCATTCTACCTTTGAAAAATCTTGAAATAGGAAGAGACTATTAAAAAAAAAAAAAAACGATAAAATAACTAAAAGAATAAACAAATAGGAAATAGAAAAAAAAATGATGATGATGAACCTTAGTAGGTGTTTGAAAAGTGTTCATCCAAAAACTGATGTGACTTATTCTCAAGAGTTTTATTTGATAATCATGAATGAATGAAGTCTCAACTCTAAGAATAATTATTTTTTTTAATATCATTTATCCTACATTTTTATGTTTTTTTCACATTAAATTTCCCCACCCCGTCCTCAATTTAAAGGAAAATAAGTGGAAATATTTTGATTTATAAAATGTCGAGCTTCGATGGATTTATTTATAGATTTATTGCCCCACTCTTAGGGAGGTGGGAGGAAAAATATTTCAAATGTATTAAACCTTTACCTTCAAAACATTTAATTTTATTTAAAATTTGTAAATTCTTGGACCATAATACCAAATAAGAAAACCCCCTACGACTTCCACCTACTAACTTTTAAACCAAAAACTTAGGAACTTTTAGTCTTCCCCACCAAAAAATTGATATTCTTTATATCATTTATTGTACTCTAAAACAAAACATATAAAACCTATTTTTAAAAAGCATGTAAAACATAATTTAAAAGAAAATATATATATATTATTTGTTTTAATTTCTTATATTTTTTCACATTATGTTTGCCCACCTCATCATATTTAAAACTATGTTTTTTATATTATTTATCTTAATTTCTTATATTTTTTCACATTATTTTTGCAAACACCATCATCAATATGAAAAAACATTATTGAAAATTAAAAAAAAAAAAAAAACTTTTTATATTTTTTATCCCACTTATTATATTTTTAACATTATTTTTTCCCATCCTATCCTAATATAAAGGAATATCACTAAAAATATTTTAATTTATTAAATCTAGACATTCGATAAATTTATTTTTAATTTTATTTCCCCACTCCTATAGAATATTTCAAGCTCATCAAAACCCCTTTACCTTCCAGACATTTAATTTAATTTAATATTTGGAAATTGTGGGACCACGATACGAAATAGTGAACACTTCTAAAGTGTGTAGTGTAATTATAACGTTTAACAACTCTCACCTACGAACTTTTCAACCAAAACCTTGTGAACTTTTAGTTTTCCCTACCAACATGTAAAACCGACGTTTAGTAAACATAATTGATCATATACGGAGCACTATAAATTTGCCACACTGCCCTTGATCATATACGGAGCACTATTGATCATATACAGAGCACTATATTGATCATTAAAATAAAGATTCAATTTATATCAATCAACAATCTTCGCCTTTGATTTGAATTGATCTTGTTGAACTGTAAATATGGAAATACAAAAAGAGGTTCTGCTTGCTTCAATGTGGGAAAATTCATCAGAGGACTTCAGAACTGAAATATTTGCTCGGTTGCCAGTGGAGTTAACCTATAATTATCGCAAAATCTGTAAGCAATGGAACGACTTTCTGTCGTCAAACTACTTTCTAACAAAGTGGGGTGAGGTTCAGGCTACTTTATAAATTGCCAGGTGTGTCTTTCTGTTTCTATACACGCACATGGATTAACTCCTTCACCTTGTCTTTCTTAGAGGAGGAGAGTATCTACTGCAAAGCGTCCGCGGCAGGACTGCTGTTGCTCGGCTCATGCAACCGCAGAATGCGTTGGAGGCTGTGCAACCCTTATACACGAACCTTCATTGACATTCCAGCCCCACAATCAAGCCACCACTCTGATTGCCTGGTTGTCAATAAGAAACGACGTGGAACAGACATATGCTCCAAATTTACGAACCTTCCGGAAAGAGATGGAATATCGCGGGGTACTTGCTATGAAGAAAACATACAATGAGCTTATTTACTACAACGGAGCATTATTTAATTGAATACATACAATGAGCTTATTTACTACAACGGAGCATTCTACACTTGCTATGAAGAAAACATCGCGTGTTTCACCATTTCATTAGAGGAAAACGGTTCCATTCCTATTCCTATTCCTATTCCTGTGCATTTTGTGCCATTGCCTGAAATAGTGCAGAATACGAATGAGCTCTTATGGTCTTCGCTACAGATAATCAAATGTGGTTCGCGTCTACTATTAGTCGCAGCCAAAAGGATTCCCATCCACGTTCAACAAGTTGGCGGGGAGGGAGAGGGCAATGTGGTTATTCTGTGGGAGTTGATTAATACAGAGGAGGGCAACGAATGGGTGGAGATTGCACAGATGCCTTCTTTCTTATTCAGGGAATGGACGAATCAACAATTGATGGATCATGAATTCCATTTATTTGATAATTGGGAAATTGTAGTGCATTTTCTATGGAGATGTTGCATGGGGGTGGGAGATCACGTGTGTTTTGTACCCCGTCGTGTCCTATCATCACAAGTGGTAAAGGTGGTGGTCTACAATCTAAGTGATAACACGTGGAGTTGGCTTCCCCACTTTCCCAAAAGCTATTTCTGCCATGGTGAAGATCACGGGACGCACAGTATATTATACAAAGCCATATCACTTGAACCAAGCCCGCATATACAGGTCAAGTAAAACAGCTTATTTCAAATAAGTTTGGTTCAGAATTTGGTAGATTAGACGGGATAACGTTAGTTCCTTTAGGATCACAATGGTTTGGATTTTGATCCACAATGGTTTCCTCTTTCACGAATATAATAGGTTTATAGGTTTGTCACGTCAAAATTAAGGTTAATTGATTGTGTTGTTGTTTTAATGGTTATGCTTTAATTGATTTTTTTTTATTGTTAATTGTTTGTATTATTACAGGTGTTATTGTTTTAATTGATTTTTTTATTATGTTATGATTGAATATTTTGTTTATAGTATTGTTTTAAATGATTTATTATTATGTTATGTTAATTAGTTAAATTAAGATTTGATGTATTTAATAAAATTATTCTTAATTTTTTTAATTTATGTATAGGAGAATTAATTTGGAAAGAGAATATCATTATGATAGATATTTTGTACGGTTGAAAAGTTATATCACTTTAATTTAAAGATAGTTATGTCATAGATTCTGTTTTAATTTAAAGATAGTTATATGATACTTATTTTAAAAAGAAAAAAAAATTAATGAATAAGGTTTTCTTTATTGTAATATTTAAAAAGTTTTATTAATTGTATTTCTAAAATCTAGAAAACAAGGGTAGCGGCGTAATTTAATAGAGGCCTCTAAAAACATAAATCTCATTGTATCCTTGTGACTTGGGTATATATCTTTTGTCCAAAGAAAGAAACTAAATAACTCCATGTTGTTCTTTTGCCTAGCCTTCCTTTGGTAGCTCTCCTTGTTGTATTTATAACATTAGGGAGTTGCACCTTTTGACTCTTCCATTATGTTGGTTGGGATTGTATCTCCCATTGAGCAAGTTCTAGGTGGTGCTCATTATTATATTACTCTTAGTGTTGAAAGGATTATGCACTCCAACTAATTCTCAATATGTTAACATTATACTTCACAATTATTATGGAAATAGAATCTTATTTCAAAGTTTATCTACGATGAACTTGGTCTGGAGTTTGCTCTTGCTCAGAAAAATTCTCAAGATGAGGCTCGCAAAGATATCCCACCTCAGTATTAGTCCATACAGGAAGTAAAGAGGCTGGTCCTAACACGCTCAAAACCTGGACCAGCAAAGGAAAAAGAAGAATTAGCTCTAACGTGCCTAAAACCAGAGCTGGAATGCAAAAGGAGTGACTCTAACAAGCTCAAAACTTGAGTCACAAAAATAAGAAGGATACTGCAACTTTCATATTTTAAGCCTTCACAGTTTTGTTTTCTGCAAAATTCCGTCCATGTGAAACTGTTTTCATGCCTTGGATCCACAGCAAGTCAGACAGTCTAATCCTCGCTTGGCTGTTTTTCAATTTCTGTCATAGAATATAGAGAAGAAATCTGCTAGACAGTTTAATCCCAACAGATATTAGAATAGGTAGAGAATCATATGAAACCAACAGTCTAATCTGGTCTCAAGGAGAAATAAGGGTAGAAGTAGAATAGGTTTGTTTTCTGTTTCAAAAATAAATGATGTAAAGGGTCTGCTAGTTCAAATGCACCCAAAGGGAAAATTGTTAGGACTGTAGTTTGGGTAGGTAGATTGGTTGGGAAAAAATTTCTACTGATTTGTGTATCTAACATATTGTGGCAGCTGAAAATCAAAGAAATAAAGGGATGTGCCAAGCAGCAGGCATCTGGCCTACTCCAAAGATCATTTCTGGCTTCTTGACTCCTTCAAGAAGGAGCCATCCCCATGTGGAGCCACTGTTAGCTCCCCCTATGAAATTCTTGACAAGCAAGCTAGGGGCTAGATTGTTTTGGAGCCTTCAAGGAATGCCTTTTCCCTGAAAACCCATCCTCCTTGAAGTCTCTAGGTGCCTATGCCTAAAACAGTTTCCCCCTGTTGATCTGTTTCTTAAAGGGCCTGTTTTCCCCCTTTACCCCTGCAAATTCCACATTTTCCCCCCTTCTCTCCCCTTTTTCAAAGTCCCCTTGTTTTCCCCATTTCTCCCCTATCAATCTTCTAAAATCCCTTGAAATCCCCTTTAAATTTCACTATCACCCTTTGTTTCCCTAGATCCCCACTTCACTTCCCTATCGTTACCTTCCTTGGGCCCGAAAATGCATTGAAATTGAAGTAAAATGATAAATTTCACATATATGGGTCCCAGCCCCCTCCCCGCTAAGCCCCTCTCCTTTTCCCCCATATAACCTAATCCTAGAACCGTCTGCCAACTCCAAAGGCACCTTCCGCATTCGTTCATAGGGCGCAGCCTTGGCCGTTGATCTTGGCAGATCGGACGACGGTCATTAAACCCCCAGTGCCCACGTCTCTCGTGTTCATTTTCCCTTGCTGGGCCATCGCCGTCCAATACACGATGATCTGACGGTCTGCATCATATCTGCCTAGTGGACCCCGTCGCGCAATAGCCGTAAAACAACCTGGTTTATCCCGCACCGCTTATGCGCGGTAGGCGGTTTTCCCTGAATGCCCAGCAATTCCATACATTACCTGCCGCGTGTCCTTGTGTACGATTTCCAAACTGCCGTCCCCGCCCGTTAACTCCATCCTTCGCGCGTTATAGTCCGGACACGGATGCCCAGCGAAATTGCCGTAGACCATCTGATCTGGAGCAAGCCATCCGACGGTTATCGCTTGTCCAAGATGCACGAAGTTTAATGTAATTGCACACGTGATAGCTCATGCCATGGCCCACCGTCCGTCATCCTCCACCGTTGATCCCGCCACGATCGACGGTCCCGATTTGTTCACCCATCGTTGAATATTCCTCCACCGCCGGGTTCCGCCACAGCACCCCCCCACGTGCTTTCATCGTACATTTGACCTTTCCATTACATATTTGGTTCTTTTCGTGTTCTCTAAGGTTTTTCATTTGTATTTTTCCCCGCAAACCACCAACCTCCACCAGAGTGCCCTTTCACCATTTCTCTGCAGTTATTCCTTCATCTCATCATCTGCACAATCATGCTCATTATCCACATCATCCTCCACCCCATTCATTGTTTTCTTCACATTTTTTCATGTTTTGCAGGGTTGTAAATGATAAAATACCATCGGGACGTGCAGTCTCTGTTACAGCGATGGAGAAATCAAGGAAGATCATTTACAGGGATAGAATTTATGAGCAAAGACCCGGGAAGGTGAAGGCAGGACGATCATTTAAAGGAACAGGGTTTAAAACTCTGTGGAAAACCTTCTAGAGCCATTAAAGCTCGAGCTAACCTAACAAAAGAAAAGATGAGGTGGCAGAGTATTTCAGTAAAAAGGAAAGGAGATTAAGGTACACTAATGAAGATCTTGAGCCTTAAATCAACGGTTAAGAATCAAAGCACTAGTTTGAAGACCCCGAGGATTGATCAAAGGATCCTGAGCACAAGTAAAAGGTAACATCAGGGTTCATTCACCAGCAGAATGTTTTTCTTCATAAAGTACAGGGCGTCCATACAGCTTTTACTATGCACCGTGTCCGTGAAGGAAGTTCCACCCTAACAGCAGTCCAAAGCAATTGGAACATTTATGTAGCAGACTTCTCAGTGGTTCATTTGCCTTTTGTTTATTCACAAAAGTATTACAGAGCAGCGCAGCCAAAGGACACCTAAGCCATACCAGAGATAAATGCAAATATTTAAAACAGGATGGGTTTCGGCCCTCCATTCATTTCTGTGTTTAATGTTACATTTAGTGTTCACCTACCTCCTTAGTCGATCTTCAGTTCATCCTCTACTATAAAACACAAAAGGAAATTATTGTAAAGGTTGTTGATTGGATATCAGAGAAATGCAAGCATTTTTCTCTTGAGACAAATTCTCTCTGTAATATTGTAAGATAGGCTGAGATTTGATGTATTCAAACTGAATGTTCAAGCTGTGGGCAATGGTGTACCTGATTGGTGTTGTTTTTAATATGACAAGCACATTTCTTTGGATCCTGATCTAAAGCAGCTAGTGATGTTTTCCTATCTCTGTGTTTGATTTCATTTCATTCCATTTCTCTTGGCTACTTTATCGAGAAGTTTGGCATAAGATTTACCCTTGATAGGTACCTTGTGTTCTTGCTCTCGACCTTTTATATTTTACACTTATATGAGTATCTGAATATTGAATTCAATTGGTTTAACCAGTGTAGTGGATGTTATTGCCTGCTCTCTGATGTATGAATTAATGAAGTCTATGTTTAGATATTCTTGTTAGGATTTATGGATGAGTTGAGAACACTGGGAGGTCTTGAACCCTGTCTCTACCTCACTAGGATCTTTCCATATCATTAAACCTTTCTAAGATCCTGATACCTAAATTCTTTTGTCCAGCCAGTGCCGGGATTAAATATTACTAGAGCACGATCTATGAACTTTAAAATTGGATGGTTCTCCTCCTTTCATTTTCATTCCTTAATGTCCCATTCCAATAATCATCTTAAGATCCAAATGCTCCAGATGACTAGCCCAACTCAAAGCTTGCACAATGAACACAAGTAAATCCTTTCTTGACTCCATTGCCCAATGGCCTTGATGTTCCCTGAGTTATCTTTCTTAGCCTAATTCCCTCTATGCTCATCCTTGTCTTATATTGAACCCTTCTTTCCTGATTCCCAACAACCAAACATAAACAATCAAACAAACAAACCCTGTGCCTATAACTAGCCTAATATCTTGAACCTGAGCCTCAAAGACATACCCTTTGACTCATATAGAGAGATCCCTCTCTGGACCTAGGAGGGCTAGATCCTAAGGTCTGAAAGTGGTTCTATGTTTTCTCATCTTTTGGTCTTGCCAACCTGGCCAAAACATGGGAACCCCAACATAATGGTGACTCCACTGGGGACTTTCTAAGTTTTCCTCACTTTTCTACATCAACACAAACCCTCAGAAAACCTAAAATCTCTAGTTAGGTTGGTAGTTAAACACGCCCATTCACACATCAACCTCTATACTATTTGTTGTGTTCTCCCATACTCTTAGACAAAGCCTAGCAAGCGCCTGGTAGCCTTCGAATCTCACCCTCTTCCAGAGGTGACATATCTGGTAAATGCCCTCCCAGTCAATCTCTGGTTAGAGTTTGCTGTGTTTTCGAGTTATCCTTCAAGAGGGACATCTCATGAGCACTGTGGTAGACAGTGTACCCCCTAGAAACATCTTTAATCTTCCACCTGGCGACTCCATAGCCCCAAACGTTCAAAATACTCCACTGGTGATCAGTAGGCCTACTGATTAACTTAGTTTCACATAAGACTCCACTGGGAGACCATCCTCTGAAACAACATCAAACCACAACATAAGTAACAAGTAGGGTTAAGCTGCTTGTCTAGAAAATACCATTCTGGCTTCAAGGACCATCTATACAAGAGCTTGCCCCGATCCGAACCCACCTGAAATAGTTGATAACCCTGAAAGTATCCTCAGAAAATCTCCTTTATCCAAAAGATCAACTATTTCCAGTCACATTCATAGAGCTAATTCTGCACCATAAGACCTAGCAACTCTATCACATTTTCTCCCTGACCTAGACCTACCTAATAGACTGCCGAGAACTAGGTCATTCAATCATCTAGACCAGCCACACCCTGATTTTCATAGTTCGCCATCTCATAGTGGTCAACAAACTAAGGACAGAGGAACCCCTCCATCTACACCACCTGACATCCACTTCATTCAAAACTTGGGGCTCTCCCACCCTAGATCTGCTCAACAAACTCCTGCTGGTACAAATATCCTTGTTATCCATATACCAGCTGCTCAAGCCAACCCTATACCTCATCAGAACATTATCATGGCAGCTTGGTATGCACCTCTGGTTTTACCCCAACCCTTGTTACCCTTACCCAATGATTATCAGTTAAAAATCCCACACTTCACTGCTAAAGAATCCATCACAGCCCAGCAACATGTAGATAAGATGGAGGATTCTTTTGACTATATGGAAATTGACGATGAAACAATCAAAATGAGAATCTTTGCCCAAAGCTTAGGGGGTGATGTAAAGAAGTGGTTTAAAAACCTACCTGCTGGTAGTATTCAGGATCTCCCGGCTTTATATCAGACTTTCATCAACAAATGGGAAACTAGGGCAAATCCACGCCAACTCCTAGCTGAATACATGATCCTTAAAAGAAATGCAGGAGAGAATTTCCATGATTACACCACTAGATTCAACAGCATTTACAATGCTCTTCCTCCACACATGAAACCTCCACAAGGCATGGCCCTGGCCAAATACCCTGATGGGTTTGATGCTGACATGGCCTATGAGATTAGAGATAAAGAGTACACCACGTTGGAGGACATGCAGGAAGGAGCCATAACTATAGAAGCAAACTTGATGGAGAAGAGAGTGAGAGTGAGATCTGAGAAGAGGGTAACATATAGGGGTGACATTGTAGCTTCCACTTCAGACCCAAATTATGATAGACTATCTAAAAACGTGGAAAGACTACAGCAGATGATAGAGAAACTGGTTGTCACTCAGAACAAAATCCAAAATCAAAACCAGAACCAGAACTTTAGAAGAAACAAAAACACTCCCAACAGACAAAGAGATTTAGATCAACAAGTAATTCCCCCATTCCAAGAAAACTTTCTTGACGAAGATGAGGGAAGAATAGAAGAATCTGAGGGGAATGCGATAAACATGTTTGAAACAGAAGACTCAGTCCTTAACTGTGATTCAAGGGAAGATCAGCCCTCACCTTCATACCGGGATGAGGAACGGTTAGAAACTGAAGATTACAGATTAGGATTTGAAAATGCCATGATGCAGGTCAGAGAACAATATGAACTTAGGAGCACAAAGAATTTAGACACTTCCAAACCAAAAACTCCTGAGATTACCAATAAGAAAAGACATGAGAAATATTCTAAAGAAATTGCTGAGAGTAATAAAACAACAGCTGAAAGTTCTGGAAAAAACAAGGAAAAAGACAACCAAGACACTGAAAAATAAAGCCAGCCAACCAGCAGCACTAGCACTGCAGTTAGTGCTCCTGATAAAACGATTCCTGACCCTGTACATAGTGAGAAATCACAAACTGGTTCATCTACTAAGGTAGTAGCAAATAAAACAGAGTTAAGCACTCCAAAGACCCAGTCCACTTTCAATTTAGAGAGTGAGATTGCAAAAATCAAAATCTCTGTACCATTATCTGAGCTGGCCACTCAGGATGTATATAAAGGCCAAATTTTGAAAGCGTTGAATCTAGGGGAAAACAACGACACTGTGAATTTGAGTGATGATCAACCTGCCCTCCTGTTTGGTCCAAATATTGAGGGAAAGTTTCAGGAAGGGGTAGTTCCACCTTTTTATATCAGTCTCAACATTCATGAAAAAATACTCCACAATGCCATGCATGATTCTGGAGCATCACACAATTTAATGCCTAAGGTGGTGATGGAAATATTAGGCCTAGAGATAACCCGCCCTTACAAAGATTTGTATTCGTTTGACTCTAGCAGAGTAAAATGCCTAGGTCTAATCAAAGACTTGTGTGTAAGCCTCACCCAGATTCCTGCTAAGTGTATGTTCATGGACGTGGTGGTGGCAGATGTGCCACCTAAATATGGCATGTTACTATCTAGATCATGGGGAGCCAAACTGCAAGGGACAATGCAAATGGATGGCTCATATGCCACTGTCCCTATATTTGGCCAACTTAGAAGACTGTATAGGAAGTCCCAAATTAAATTCCTAGTCAGTAGCCCCGAGAAGCCTGAAAACTCCCCTTTATACTCTGTACATACAGATCTGGATTCATTCATCCTGTACAATGACCAATCCGTAGGAGAACTAGAATCAAGAAACGGAAGCGCAAAGGACAACACCGAGCCCATGAACATAAACATAATGGCTACTCTGGAGGAATACGATGAAGAAAACCATGGGCAGAGTACTCAAAATGAAACTCAAAGTAAACAGGAAACACAATGCATTCAACCTAACAGTCACTCTCCTCAAACCTACCCACCACGCGAAGAACAAGACGATTCACAACCTGGCACAGATCCCACAACGCAATATAATGGCGAACCCCTATGGGAAATGAATTTCAATGGATCCTGTACTAGGAAAACTTCCAGAGTAGGGGTGTGGTTACGTAACGTAGAGAGTGATTATGCAGAGAGCCACGCGATCAATATGCACTTCAAATGCACAAATAATATTGCAGAGTATGAGGCTCTTATCCTGGGCTTAAACCTGTTGAAAAATTTAGGAGCCCGTAGGGTAACTGTGCTAGGAGACTCTGAGTTAGTTATCAAACAAGTGAATGGTGAATACGCAGCAAAACAACCTAGACTGAGGGAATATAGGAACGATGCCATGGATATATTGAAAACTTTCATGGAATATGAATTGGTGTTTGTTCCCAGGAATCAAAACTTTATTGCTAATGGATTAGCTTGCCTGGCTAGTTCATATCCTAAGACTCCCCCTGACCAACAAATCATCATTCAGACCAAGTTCAGACCTGCAGTGCCAGACAACGAAAAATATTGGCAGGTCTTTGAAGGAGACAAACAGATTGAAGATTTTCTAGTGGGCAGAAATGAGTTTGAATTTTCTGATTCCGACTCAAAATCTGATGACAGCTGCCCAAGTGAGGATCCCCCAGATGAACAAGCAACACCCTATAACATTGAGATAAACACCCTGAATGAAGAAATTGGAAATCCAACCGAAAAAGGTGGAAACGCAGATAGCGAAGAGATAGAGGTGCTGCAGGCCAAAGACAAGAATATACCCAGAGGCCTAGCACCCTTGGAGGACCTTTTTGACTTTGATGATGTAGCAAAAAAGCCCACTATAGAACATGCAGACTCGGATATAGAAGAATGCAACATTGGCACTGAGGATAAGCCCAAAATGATTAAACTGGCTAAGTCTGTGCCTGCAGACATGAAGAGGAAATACATTGACCTGTTTAAGGAATTCATTGATGTGTTTGCATGGAGCTATGAAGACTTAAAGGCCTATGACACCAACATCATACAACACAAGATACCCTTGAAGGAAAATCATAAGCCTTTCAGAAAAAAACTCTGCAAAATCAATCCAAAACAATTGCCTGCAGTTGAAAAGGAGATTAAAAAGATGTATGAGGCAGGCATAACAGTTCCTGTACGGTTCTCTGATTGGGTATCAAACTTAGTGGATGTGAGGAAGAAAACAGGGGAGATCAGATTGTGTATAGATTTCCGAAATCTCAACAGAGCCTCACTAAAAGAAAATTATCCTTTGCCTAGAATGGAACATATCCTACAGAAGGTAGTGGGCTCAAAGATAATCTCCCTGCTAGATGAATTTTCGGGTTATAACCAAGTGTTGGTACTCCCAGAAGATCAACTCAAAACAGCTTTTACCACTCCATGGGGCACCTTCATATATGTGAAAATGCCTTTTGGATTGATGAATGCTGGAGCCACCTTCCAAAGAGAAATGGACATAGCGTTCTCAGATGAGATAGGACACTTCATAGTTATCTACTTAGATGACTTGACAGTATATTCGAAAATCGAGGAAGAACATCTCAAACATCTGAGGAAAGTTTTCAAAAAATGTAGAAGGTACGGTCTGTCCTTAAATCCTAAGAAAATTATTTTTGGGCTGCAAGAAGGTAAACTTATTGGTCACATTATATCTGAGAAAGGGATTAGGATAGACCCACAAAGAGTTGAGGGGATACTTCAAATCACACACCCGAGAAACATCAAAGAATTACAGTCCTTCATTGGGAAGATCAATTTCCTTAGGAGATTCATTCCCAACCTAGCTAAGCACCTTAGGAAAATGACTAACATGCTAAAGAAAGGTGCAGGAATTAAGTGGACTGTTGAAGCCAAGAAATCTTTTGAGTCAGTAAAACTTGCACTCACACAAGCCCCTGTCCTGATCAGCCCAGATTTCTCAAAAGATTTTCTGATCTTTTCATTCACCTCCCAGCATACCGTGGTTGCAGTCTTACTACAGAAAAATTCAGAAGGTAATGAACAGCCAATTGCCTTTTTCAGTAAGGCCTTAAGGGATGCACCCTTGAAGTACAACATTATGGAAAAGCAGGCCTATGCCCTGGTAAAGGCCTTAAAAGACTTTAGGGTATACATTCTGCATTCTCACACCATTGCTTATGTGCCAAATATAGTGGTCAAAGATATCTTGTCCCAAGACCCTGATGGGAAAAGGGGCAAATGGATTGCTACTATCTTAGAATATGACCTTGAGATAAAGCCCACCAAACTGATCAAAGTTCAAGGCGTGGCCCAATTAATGGCTGAATCTAACCTGCAAGCCCTTGACATTAACATGGTAAATGCCTTAGATGAGCAGGAAGGATTGCCCCACCCAACTGTTGAGGAGAAGTTTCAGAACTCTCCTTGGTATTCCGATATCCTTTATGTGCTCACCAATCTCAATGCCCCTCCAGAACTGTCCAAAACTAAGGCCAGATTCATAAAACTGAAAGCTAGAAACTGCTGCATTTGGAATGAAAACTTATATTGGAAAAACCCGAACGGCCTATTGCTGAAATGTTTGCCTGAACCTGAAGCTGAAAGAATTAAACAAGAATTCCATGTTGGGGAGTGTGGAGGCCACTTGAGTTGGAAAGCCACTGCAAACAAGATACTCAGGGCTGGCTATTATTGGCCCACTCTCTTCAATGATGTCCATAAAATGGTAACTGCCTGTCATAAATGCCAAATCTTTGAAGGCAGAAGAAAGCTCCTCCCCCTCCCTTTACAACCCATCACTATAGAAGGTCCCTTCATGCAATGGGGCCTAGACTTTATTGGAGAAATACACCCTGCTTCTTCTGGACAACATAAATGGATCCTAACATCCACAGACTACTTCACCAAATGGATAGAGGCTATACCCACTAGGAATGCCACTGATTCTGTCATCATTAGGTTCCTAGAAGATTTCATCCTATCTCGGTTTGGTTGTCCAAGAAAAATAATCACTGACAATGCTGCTGCTTTTGGATCCAAGAGAATGGTTGATTTCTGTCACAGGTATGGAATAACACTTGGTCATTCAACTGCCTATTACCCCCAAGGTAATGGCTTAGCTGAATCATCAAATAAAAGCCTAGTGATCATCATCAAAAAGCTGTTGGAAAAGAACAAAAAGTCATGGCATAATAAGTTAGTACATGCCTTATGGGCTGACAGGCTTACAACCAAGAAATCCATTGGCATGTCACCTTTTCAGCTTGTTTATGGTACAGAAGCAGTCTTCCCTACCAGCCTTGGGGTTCCATTAATCAAACTTGTACAAGAGATTCAGACAGAAGAAGACAGTATGGTGAGAAGAATTAATGAAACCATCCATCTTCAGCAAACAAGGGAGGAGGTATATAACAGAGCTATCAGAGTTCAGGAAAACATAAAGAAGTTGTTTGACAAAAGAGCCAAAGCTGCAGATTTCAAAGTTGGAGACAAGGTTCTGAAATGGGATTCAAGGAGAGAGGACAAAGGTAAGCATGGAAAGTTTGATAGTTTGTGGCAAGGTCCATATATTATCCAAGCCACTGTGGGTCCCAATGCATTTTTTCTACAAGAGCTTGATGGTACATAGCTATTTGGGGGTCCTGTCAATGGCAGGATGCTCAAACACTACTTCTGCTGATGTTCATTTCCAGTTTCCATTTTCATTGTACATACCATTGCGGTTTTACTTTCAAGAAAAAAGAGAAAAATGTTTCAAAAAATAGAGAGGAAGGGGAGGTTTAGACATGCTCAAAACATGAACCTCTGAGATGCAAAGATTGGCTCTGATAAGCCCATGCATTTTCCTGAGTAAGGGCCTACTCCAGAACAATTGGACGAGCAGGACATGTACGATGATCTTGGTCTGGAGTTTTCTCTTGCTCAGAAAAATTCTCAAGATGGGGTTCACGAAGATACCCCACCTTAGTATCAGTCCATACAGGAAGGAAAGAAGCTGGTCCTAACACTCTCAAAACCTGGACCAGCAAAGGAAAAAGAAGAATCAGCTCTAACATGCCTAAAACTAGAGCTGAGAGGCAAAAGAAGTGACTCTAATATGCTCAAAACCTGAGTCACAAAGAAAGGAGGAAGTTCTAAATTCCAGATTTCAAGCCTTCAAAGTTTTGCTTCAATGTTCAGCATTTCAATGCACAACAAGTTAGACAGTCTAATCCTGGCTTGGTTGTTTTTCAATTGCATTTTTAGAATGTAGTGAAGAAACCTGTTGGACAGTTTAATCCCAACAGGTAGTATATTAGGTAGAGAATCAAATGAGGCCAACAGTGTAACCTGGTCTCATGGAGTAATAAGGGTAGAATTAGAATAGGTTTGTTTTATGTTTTCATGAAAAAATAATGTAGAGGGTCTGTTAGTTCAAATGCACCCAAAGGGAAACTATTAGAACTGTAGTTGGGTAGGTAGATTGGTTGGGAAAATGTTTCTACTGATTTGTGTATCTAACATATTGTGGCAGCTGAAAATAAAAGAAGAAAGGTGGCTTATAGCAGCAGACATCTGGCCTACTCCAAATATTATCTTTGGTTTCTTGACTCCTTCAAGAAGAAGCCATCCCCATGTGGAGCCACTGATAGCCCCCCTACAAAATTATTGACAAGCAAGCTGGGGGCTAGGTTGTTTTGGAGCCTTCAAGGAATGCCTTTTCCTTGAAAACCCATCCTCCTTGAAGTCTCTTTGTGCTATGCCTAATACAGATCCCCTCCTATGATTCATTTCTCAAAGCCTCTCTGATTATAAATTTCTGCCCCATGTACCCCTGCAAACACCCCCTTTTTCACCTTTCTTCTATTTGCCCAAATTCCCTTCGAACCTTCCTAAATTATACCTTTACCCTCCTAAATCACTCCTACACCCGTTGTTTGGCTGAATTCCCCCATTATTCCCCTATCGTTAACCCTTGGTGGCCCTAAAATGCATTGAAAATGTGCAAAAAATCATATATTTTTCATATCGGGCCCTAGCCCCCTTCGGCCATATCCCTGCACCCGTTCTTCAACGAAACCCCGCGCTTGAACCTCTTGCTGGCCTGAAAGGCGTTAATCTCCCATGCCCACAGTTCATCCCTCTGAACGCGCCATCGCCGTCCGCTTGTTAGCCAGATCAACGGTCTGGGATGCGCCTGTCCTTGTGGTCCCCGCCGCGCAATAGCCGCAAACCAACCTGGTTTATCCCGCACCGCTTATGTGCGATGGGTGGTTTTCCCCGAGCACCTAGAAATTCCATACAGCTGCCGCCGCATGTCCTTTGTACAACGGCAAAACCGCCCATCCCCCGCGCATTATCTTTTGGTCCAGGTCACGTAGCGAAATCCACGACAGCCGTCAGATCTTGAGAGCTTCATCCTATGGTCATCAATCAACAAAGTTGCACGTGAGTTTAAACCACCTCCGCCGTACTCCTGGCCCACTGTCTATTGCCCCAGATGTGTTTTCCGTCGTTGATCTCCACCGCGATCGACGGTCAAGTTTTGTTCCTCCGCCGTTGACTGTTCCACAGTATCTCGTTTCGCCACATCATCTCCACGTGTACCATCCGTACCTTTTCCCATTCCATTACGTATAAGTGGTTCATTTTTGTGTGTTTTTAATGTTTTTCATTCATTTTTTCACTCTGCAGACCGCCACCATCCACTAGAGAAATTTTTCACCATTTCTCCGAAATCTTCCTCCATCTCATCATCTGCACAATCACGCTCATTTTCCAAGTCATCCACCACCCCATCTATTGTTTTCTTCACAGTTTTCGTGTTTTGCAGGGTTGTAAATGATAAAGGACCGCCATAATGTGCAGCCTCTGCACAGTGACAGTGAAATCAAGGAAGATCATCTTCAGCGGCTGAATTTATGAGCAAAGACCCGGGAAGGTAAAAATAGGGCGATCATTGAAAGAAACAGGGTTTACCAGAGCCATTAAAGCTCGAGCTAACCTGAAAAAAGCAAGAATGGAGCGGCAAAGTGTTTCAGTACAAAGCAAAAGAGATTAAGGCCCACTAATGAAGATCTTGAGCCTTAAATCTGCAGATTAAAGAAGCAAAGCACCAGTTTGAAGACCCCGAGGATCGAACAAAAGGTCCTGAGCACCAGTAAAAGGTAACATCAGGGTTTATTCGTCAGCAGAATGTTTTTCCTCATCAAGTACAGGGCATCCATACAACTTTTATTTAACACCCTATCCCTGAAGGAATTTCCACCCTAACAAGAGTTCAAAACCTCGAGAGCATTTATATGGCAGACTTCTCAGAAGTTTATTTTATTGTTGTTCAAGTCACCAGGAGTACCACAGCCGAAATATGTCAAAGTCATATCCAGAGAAGATCACTCTTCCATTAAAGGGAGAGACAGAGATTAAATACTCGACATTCAAGCAGAATGGGTCTCGGTCCTCTTTCTTTCAAGGATTCAATACAACATTTAATTCTTCACTTACCTTTTCTGTTTCCTTTCAGCTATAAAATTCAGAAGAGAAATATTGTAAATGTTGTTGACGAGATATCAGTGAAATGCAAGCATTCTCCTCTCGAGACAATTTCTCTGTGTAATATTCTAAGATAGGCTAAGATTTTATGTATTCAGACTGAGTGGTCAAGCTGTGGGCAATGATGTACCTGATTGGTGTTGTTTTTAATATGACAAGCATATTTCTTTGGATCCTGATCTAAAGCAGCTGGTGATGTTTTCCTATCTTTGTGTTTGATTTCATTTCATTCCATTTCTACTGGCTCGCATCAGAAGTTTGGCATAAGATTTACCCTTGATAGGTACCTTATGTTGCTGCTCTCCCAGCCTTTTATGTTTTCTGCTTATATGTGTATCTGAATATTGATTTCCATTGATTTAACCAGTGTAGTGGATGTCGTTGCCTGCTCTCTGATGTATGAATTGAGGAAATCTATGTTTAGACATTCTTGCTAGGAGTTAGTTGGATGAGTTGAGAACACTGGGAGGCCCGGAACCCTGTCTCTGCCTCACTAGGATCTTTCCATCTCAATTAAGCCTTTTCAAGATCCCTTGTATTGCCTCTGCTTTTTTCCAAACATGTCTGGAGTTAAATGACCTCTGACCTGATCTGTAGACAGAATTGGATGGTTCTCCTCCATTTAGTTTCAGTCCTTAATGTCCCATTTCACCCATCATCCATTAAGATCCAAATGCTCTAGATGACTAGCCCAACTGGAAGCTTACACATCAAACACAAGTAAATCATTTCTTGACTCCATTTCCCAATGGCCTTGATGTTCCCTGAGTTATTTTTCTTAGCCTAATTCCCTCTATGCTCATCCTTGTCTTATATTGGACCCTTCTTTCCTTGTTCCCAACAACCAAACATAAACAATCAAACAAACAAACCCTGCGTTTCATACCTAGCCTAATACCTTATTGTGAGCTTCAAAGACAAACACCTTTGACATATAGAGAGATCCCTCTCTGGACCTAGGAGGGCTAGATCCTAAGGTTTGAAAGTGGTTCTATGTTGTCTCATCTTTTGGTCTTGCCAACCTGGCCAAAACATGGGAACCCCAACACTAAGATGGTAAAGAAAACTCAAGGAAGGAATCCAAATGGCGATAAAGGCAAGACACCTATCCCTCATCAGCCTGTGAAAAGAGGAAGGAAATCAACAAAGCAACTCCTGGAACTGCTAGTTCAAATGTTTACAACAGATATTGCTAGTTCTGTTAAATCTCGCATTTATGGTTAGGAAACTGAGGCTTTAAGAGGATGATGTGGCATTTGAAGATCTGCAGAATGTGGTTGCTGATCCAGGGCATACCTGTGGACGTATTTCTCTGTTCTAGCATTCAATCAGAACCTATTGGCTGATAAACTGTTTGTTAGCAAAGGCAGTTATGTCGACTCAAGAGATAGCAAAATCCAAGCTAGAGTCTACTCTGGCAGATATTAATAGAAATATTCAAGAAATTAATCTCCATCAGATGCATCGGTATGCTAGACTAGGCAAGATGGAGAAGGATATACAATCATTGTAGCAGGTTGAAATGCCTGGTTCCAGTGCCTAAGACCCTGCCCATGTGGAGTCAGAAGATGATTAATGTTATCAGTTACTCCTTTTTAGCGGCTAGTCTCCTTTTATGTAAATGCTAGTATTTATGGAATTAGATATTAAGTATCGCCAAATTTTGTACAGGTTATTAAGACTCTTTATGTTCTAGTTGACATACATTGCACTTAGATGGCCAACAAACCTAGTTTCCTATGGGCAGGTTGAGGTCTAATTTTTTGTATCCTTGCTGCTCGGTTTTATATTAATAGAAAATGGGAAGGAACTACCTAAGCTTACAAAAAAAAAACAATTGCCTCTCTAGAGACAATAAAAAACTACATGAAAAAGTAATAGAACATCACTTTTTTCTCTTTAGAGACAATATAAAATAATGAATCTAGAAAAATATCTCACCATTAAAATAAACCAATATTAAAAATAAACTACAATATCATTGATTAATTAATATTAGGACACAATGGAATCAAACCACAAACCTTCTGCTTATAAAGCAGGTGCTCTTCCATTGAGCTAGCACCCTTTAAAGAATTATGTGAGAGTTATGGTAGTCCTTAAAATTGATTGACACATAATGGAGTAATATTTGTAAAATCTAAAATCATGCAGCCCCTATTTTTAACTTGATAAAAATAACTCAATGGGGTTAGCTTGATGTCACGCCTATGTAGCATGACTCAAGCAACAAGCTAATAATACACAATAATTTACAAACTATTTAATCTAGTAATACAAAAAAAACTAGAATTATCACAAGCCTTTAATATCTTTCCACAATTGTTGAATGGTTTATGTTTAGCATGTTTCCACTCTTCACATATTCCAGCAATACGAAAATTTTCAGGAATTTTTTACATCAACTAAAGATAAAGTACAAACAAATTAGCATAGACATCTTCCTATCTATCCCTAAACATTTTGCAGCAAGTGAGATAATCCAATACAGTTATTATTACCTGTTAGTAATGATAAAAAATGAGTTAAATATCCTCATATTAAATTTTACCCTAGAAGAGAATGTTAGTGCACAACCAACATATGCTTGGCCATTCAATGTAACCATTGCTAACAACCTGCTATGCAATTACACTTCCATAGAAGTCATGTGTAGCTTTGAAAGCTTGAACTAATCCTACTTCATGGTAGTCAAAAGAGTTTGGTATATTTTATTTTACTACATATCCAAATTATGCCCCGAAACCACAAAGGTTGAAGTTCTAATTAAAAATCAAAGTGATCAAGTTGCCTTGAATTCATCTCCAGGATTTGTAGAAAGGTCCAACTCATAACAATTTTGGGAAAAATTTGGGGTTTGTTTTCCTAAAAGTATCTTTGCTAGAACCTAATGAGGAAATGTAAGAATCTCCTTCCTGGGAACCAAGTTAACCGTCTGCTTCCTTTGATACATATACTTGAAACCATCAATCCTGAAAAGAGGAGCCACATTCACTCCAACCTCTTCCACAAGTCGTTTGGAATTTCTACCATTTCATACTTACATTTAACTTCTGGAGGAGTGTCTTTGTTCCAAACAAAATTCCACTCTTTGTACAGGGCCTAAACATCACCCTTTTGGGTAAATATCCTAATAGTTCCTTTAGGATTTTTCTCCCATGCAACAATATGAGAAAAAATATTTAGTAGGTTTTCGTTGGAATATTTTCCATGCTTAAATTCCCAAAAACCTGGTAAAATCCATCATCCAACCAGTTAGTGACAAAATTTCTCTTTGTTGGTGATGGCCTCAAGCCAAACAATCCTCATCTTGAACTTGATTTTTGAAATAAATTTCTTAATATGAGAATAAAACACAAAATTCCATCCATCATATATAGCCTAAACCTAATCTGCTTCAAAATTATTCTCAATTAAATCCTTGTTAAGATCATGAAAATTAACATTAGGTACATTAATATCTTGAGCTAATTATTCTTCCTTGGTATTTCCCATATCAAATTTATGTGGTTTCTTGCTTGTGGAACTTTCCATGGCATCATTTTTTTCAATCTTTGGCCTCTTCTTCCGTGACCGCTTATTTTCTCCCTCAACATCCTGCCCCTTTCTTTCTGGTGCACCCTTACCCATATCTTTTACAGCTTCAAAGTCATATTCATTGTAATCTACTTCATTTTCACTATGGGGAAATAATATCAAGCATTAGGGCTTCCAGGACATCATACCATTGATGCTTCCAATCAATGTGATCTACAGACATATAGTAAAAGCATTCAAGGACCAATGTTGTCATCAATGACAAAACCATTCAACAAAAATAATGAGAAAAATTAAAATTGCGCCTTTTCCCACCTGTGCGTCCTCTGCCAACTTTAGTGCACCTCTAAATTTAACTGAAACCTTCCTCCTCTACCTCCATTCAAAATACTTGTGTCTCACTGTGTCTTCTCATATATGTGTGCTCATAATACCAAACCTTTGATTTATAACACTTCTAATATTTCTAGAATGATTCCAATTTGTAGTCTTTAACTGCAAAGACAATTACATGATCTGTTTGCAATTTCATTGATGATGCAATGGTTCAATTCCAATATTTATGTTGTTCCCTAAGATTTGACCAACAACCAAGATTCTTTGAAGATTTTTTCACCAAGTTTTGTTCCCTAAAAATACCCTACTTAGGTGTTGGTTTATTGGTGTTGTAAAAACACACTTCATTGCAAAGAACATATTAGGAAATTTTACCACTGACGCACACAATAGAAGCAGTAGTTGCACCAATACTGTTTCAAAGAAACATAATGGAGATCATTTTCAAAATATTTTGGAATTATAATTTTATTTATCCAAAAATCCTCAACCTAATTATTGGATCTAATTAAAATAAATATGAATAATATTTCTTAAAGCATTCAACATAATCATTCAATTCAATTCAGTTGGAGAAAATAATGAATGGTTTATAAAGTACCTCCAAATTTGCTACAGTCGAGGAGCCAACAACAACAAAGTGTGGATTCAAGATTTGTTTATGGACTTCCAAATGCAACTCAGGAGCCTACATACAAAACAAAATTCAAAATCTTGAATTGGATAGACAGCATGGATTTATAAACCATACATCATGCCACCAAAAGGAGAGCAATATCAACTCTTGTTAAGGAATAACACACTGAATGAAATAATCATCTGAAATGAATCAATATACTAGCAATTGCACCATATGTTACAAAGGAAACATTGTAAGGCATAAATTCGAGAAGAACCTTGGCATATAGAAGATCACTAAATATAAAAATTAGTAAACAAAAAGTCATTCAAAGTTAAAAGATAAATAGGAATCACTTACATTATGGAAAATTTACAGATTCTATAACCTTTCCAACATAAATTGCCTCTCAATATTTGAAGATGCTATTTTAAATTTCAATAGCAAATATTTGATAAAAAAATATTTTCTTTTTCAATATTGAAATATCTCACCTTATCAAAAGCTTACAGTCTTTTACAACTTTCTTTTAAGGTGACTGGATTTGCCTTTGCTTGTCCTTGCATAACTTCTTTTGGGAATTTGGATTGGTTTGTAACACGAGAGGTTTATTCAATGTTTTTTTCTAAAATGACATTCAAAATTTACCATGAGATGAACTAGTTTAAAGAAAAGCTAAGAAATAGATCAATAAATCTAGTCACTAACATAAAAAATTTACACTTTTTGATAGCCTTAAACTTGTTACCTTTCCAAATCTATTTGGAAGCTTCTCTATACGATGTCAATATTTTCTATAGAGGAGATATTACAAAACCCATCTGGTAGTTCTTTTAAATCTGTAAGAATAAAGGACATTGAGGAGCCCAACAACTTCAACTGTTCAATGCTTTCCCAAGCCATAAGGGAGATATTTTAAGTCCTCACAACTATATAAGTTCAATAACCTCAATAATGAAAGTTTATCCATCTTGTTAGGAATTGCTTCCAGAATTGTACACCTTCCCATATGGATTTCTTTCAATTATGTAAGATTTTCTAGAATTCTAGGAAGCACAATTAGACTTTTACAACAGCCCAATTGTTCTGAAAAATGTCCAAACAAATTTAATATACTTCTATATGGATTCATTCGTTGAAGGACCATCCTTATTGAAATTAGATTTACATTAGCCTATAACAAGATGTCATTACCCTAGTTTTATGTGCCTTTGTCTCATATTCGTTGTTGTAAATGTATTTGAGAATTTGATATAGTCCATCTATTCTTATAAACACTATTGATTCATTTAAAAATGATTTTATTCTTAGACAACATCCATAACTCGACTACTGCTTCTATTAAGCAGATTTAAAACCATTATCTTTCTTAAGAACATAAGGATTTATTGCAGCTCAAATTATTGGTCTAGGAAGATTCATGGTTTTGTTTCTTACTTATGGTAATAAGCAAAGAAGAATGAACACCCATAAGGGTGACAATAAGGTGGTGGATCTGAATATGTTTTCCATAAAAGAAACTTCTAATTTTATAAAACAAATTTATTTTCACATACTTTATAACACTATTGACAGACTAATTTAAAAGGGAAAAACTATTTCGTACTTCTTGGATACTGAACATGAAGACTACTCAGCTATCATGTTTTCTGACTCAATTTCAATAAATAAAATGAGTGTTTTAAAGGCACCTAATTTCTTCTTAAAAGATAGTGAAAGGATATGAAAAAACATAATCAAGAATAAAGGTTAACTCTCTGTTCACCTAGGTCAATTACCTTTAAGGGCTTGACCAAATCTACCATTTGGGGCACTTCCTTGGCTCTTCCAATGTGCACAATTATTCTAAATGTAGCACCTACAACATGTGAGACTTCCTTGGCCCGTGAGAGATGAAGGGATCCATGGTATATTCTACTTGGTCCATATTAATCATATGCCTCATGCAACCAACGAGATTCCCACCTTCCCCTTATTTTAATTCCATACCTATAGGCTCCTTATCGTTTAATAATTCCATCAAAATCACTCCATATTTGTAAACATCACCTCTAGTTGTTGCCTTCCAAATTTTCCAATATTGAGGAGGAATATAACTAAATGTTCCTGCAATATTTGTGCTTACATGACTGTCATATGCACTTATGAGATGGGAAAGGTCAAAATCAACAAAATTGGGTTTAAAAGACCCATTTAAAAGGATATTTCTCAATTTCATATCCTTGTGAATAATGTGGGGAACGAAACCATGATGCACAAAATCCAGAACTTATGCAGAACCCATGGAAATATTTAAGCACTTTGGCCAGTCAAGGACCTCAACAACATCTGCACAATTATAGAGCCATAGATCAAGACTTCCATTCTCCACATACTTGTAAATCAGAAACTTGTCCTCACCCAAAATGCGGTAACCAAGTATAGATACCAGATTCCTATGCTTCACCTTTCCAATAGTTTCCATCTCCACTAGGAACTCACGGTTACCCTGTCCAAGCCCATGTCTTAGCCTTTTGACATCTACAATCCTACCTTCTGTAAGAATAACTTTATAGACAGTGTCAAACCCTCCAACTCCAATCATATTGGTTTTGTTGAAGTTATGAGTTTGTGTTAGAATATCAGATGGGCTAAGGCACAATAGAGGAATTTAAAACATTTCCACATTGATACTAAGAGGATCCTTAATCTTTTAAAAAAAATGATAGTCACTAGGTTCAAAAGGAGTTGTGAGCATTGTTTTCTTTGGATTTTTTTCCAAAGCCTCCTATGTCAACATACTCCACCTAATAACGGCTAATATCAAGCAACGTAAAGAAAATGTACTCCCTATTGCTATGCCCCATACAACACCTTTTCTCAAGAAGGATCCGGAGGGACACACAATACCATTTATTTTCCCACATAGTGCCGTGTTGGCAAGGAATGAACTTAAAATTCTCGCAACTCTTGGGAAACTCTCCCACTAAATCATTTTCTGAGAAGTTTAGGAATTCAAGGCCAAATATTTTACAGAAGTTGGGAGGAATGATACCTTCAAGATGATTAGAGGATAGATCCAACTACATCAACGAGGCTAGGTTAGCCATCTCTGCAGGAATTCTTCCATTAAGACTATTATTATGAAAAAAAACACTAGTGCAGATATATTTCCTATAGCATCTCGAATGGTCCGTGTAAATATATTATTGCTCAAATCCAAAAAATAAAGGATTGCCCATATTTGGAAAAAATGATGGTAAGAGACTGTCGTTGAGACTGTTGTTGAGAAAAAATCTGGCCTTGAAGGTTTTAGAGTCTCTTGAAATTGGATAAAATGACCCCACTAAGAAATTTGATGGAAAAATCCAGCAAAGTCATATTTTCAAGACAAGAAATTTGTGAAGGAACATGACCAGTAAGTAGGTTTCACTTTAAATTTAACTCAACTATCACGCTACAATTCCAAATCTTGTCAGGAATGTTACCAGTCAAATTGTTCCATGAAAGGTCCAACAAATCATGGTTTTGTGTAAATTCAGAATTAGGTAATGGGAATATTTCCTTGTATCCAACAAAAATTTCACCTGGAATGGAACCAGAAATATTGTTATGAGAAACGAAAAGGTTGTCCAACATTTTTAGCTACCTGATCTTTCTTGAAATTGCATTAGACAAATCACTACTTCCCAAATCAACAACCACAAGATTGACATAGTCAAAAAGTTCAGGAGGAATTTTCCCTATGAGCCTATTGCCATGAAGTGATGAATTTGTTAAATTATTCATTTTTCCAACCTCTTAGGAATAAATCCTTGTAAAACATTGTTATCAACGTTCAACCTCTGGATATTGTTGGCAGTAGACATGGTCAGAGACAACCCACCCGCAAGGAAGTTATTTTTGAGTGCTATTAAAAGAAAATTCTGTGAACTCCAAAGCTCATCTAGTAATTTTCCAGAGAAATTATTGTGTACCACGTCTAAGGTGACCAAAGGCATACTTGAAAGATAGTCAGGGATTCCACTAGACAAATTGTTCCCATCCAATAACAAGTCTGTCAAATTCATGCACTCTCAGAAAGTGTCCTGTATGCTACCTGTAAAATTATTTAGTGGTAAAGAGAGAGAGAGGTTAGGCTCTTGGCATGATAAAGATCTTATTTTATTGATTCATAGAGCCTGTTAGCATCAATTCCCAATGTTATAAGAGATGAACAATTAACCAGTTCCCGAGGTAACTGGCCTTCAAAATGGTCTTTGGATAACCTTATAGAAGTTTATCTTCTCTGTCCACTAATCCATGATGGAAGGAGTCTTATCAGAAGATTTTCCTCAAAAATAAAACTCTGAATTGACTCCAGATTTGTGAAATTGTTAGGGAGCCACCCAGTCAGCGCGTTGAATGAAAAATCTAGTACTTGCAATCCCTTCAATTGGAAATTGTGTTTGGAATCCACCCACTTAGTCCATTAATCGTAGTCATTAGATAGAGAAGGTTGTGAAAACTGAAAATGTTGTCTAGTAATGATCCTTTAAGGTTATTCTCTGAGAGTTCAAATTTCATTAGAGATTTCATGTTTCCAATTTCTGAGGTAATGTGGCCACTGAAATCACAATCCCAAAAATATAATATATTAAGCTTAACAAGTTTTCTAATTTTAGTTGGTATTTCATCACTGATGAGTTTGATCCTATCCATATATAGAGAAATTTTCCATCCCCCGAATTTCCTTTGGCAGCAATCCGAATAGTGGATTATAAATCCAGGGAAAACTCCAGAGAAGGAATTTTCACTCGCATCCAGATCTATAACATTTTTGACAAATTCCCCATCTGGGGGAATGATACATAAAATATATTGGAACTAAGATCAAGATACTTCAACTTTCCAAGATTTTCAAGCTCAGTAGGAAGGCAACCGAACAATTAATTATTTAAAATAAACTGACAAAATTAACAATCTCAAGTGATAGTGCACGATATAGATCATTGTTGGTTAATTCTAAATATTTTACTTTTGGAAGACCCCAAAGCTGTGAAGGTGGTTTACTTGTCATTGCATTATTGATCAAATTCAGACTCTGCAAAAATATTAGGTTTGCTATTACAGGGGATATGGTTCCCTATAGTGTTGGAAATATTGTCATTGATTGGCAAAGGAGAAGACAGGAGAAGCACCTAAACTATCACTAAGGAAAAAGAAAAAAGAAGAACCAACAATAAGGCAAAGGATAAGACAAGAACTAGAGGCAGAAAATAAGCAAAGAGGTAGCATATAAATCATTAGACAAGAAGCTCAGGAGAGTGAAGTTTGTGTGAGTTCAGTTTGAGAGAAAACAGGGGTTTGCTTGATTTGCATAATTGAAGAAAATCCATATAATTTTTTGGGAGAGATGTAAGTTGAAGGGTTTGTTTATATACCCTTGGAAATACTAAGTAAATGTACAAACGAATTGAGTGGGACAGAGAATTCTGTCATTCTACGTGCAAGCCACATTTGTAAAGAAGCTAAGTGGTGCGAAGGGGAACATTCACCTATTGAATTTATGTGTTAATATTGAACACTGATAGTAATTTTGTATACATTGATCATAGATTGGATCGATAAGATGGAAGAGAGATAACCTCTCGAATCTATGTAACGAGGGTTTGGTCTTGAAAGATGTAAGGAGATTCGATCTCAAAGGAGGGTCATACACCCGGTTGTGTATATACAGTTAATTGTATGCATTAAGACATAAATTGGTTGGAGGCATTTAGAACTGAATGGATTCGTAGGAAGAATTTAAAAGGAGGATTCTGGTGTCTTTATGTGAACATACAGAGCAGTAAGATCGGGGTCTTACTGAAGATTGACCTATTCAAACCGTTGGAGGTTTTTGTTCAAACCTATTCGAATATTGGAACAAGTCGAAGAGAAATAGAATAAAACTCTGATTTATGGAAATGAAATCGTGAGGAAGAGAAATAGCATAGCAATGGGATCAATTTCAGAGGAATGTGTTGAATGGAGCCACAACCCAATGAAATGAGATTGCCAAAGGACAAATGATATAGTGAAGTTTGCATTGAAATCCGACTTGAATGATTTTGAATGTGTTGAAGAGAAGGCAAAGGTTGGAACCGTAAGCTACGACAATCATAAGTCAAGCGATGGATCGAACGAAGGATTGATGAACAAAGCAAACGAAATGGAACCATGAAGGTAACGGAACCGTGAAGTGGTTTCCGGAAACTACCTGTGGTATTTGCAATTTTTTCAAACGGTAAATGGTATCAAGAATAAAAGTGCGATAGCATTCGACATCCGACGCGTGGCAAAGGTGGTAATCCAAAACCACGAATTTCACATTTTTTTGGAAGTTAAGTCGCGGTGTTAAAAGTTTTGCGATATCCATTGGATTTCGCATGGTGGGTTGATGTGTTGTGACCACCGTTGGATCACAAGTAGAGTTGGATGGTTGATGCATATGCCTGTAAGTTAACGTGGGACCCAAACATTTATTTATATTTTTGTTTGGCTTTTAAGCCAAGTCTGAGTTATGGTTTAAGCCAAGGTCGAAGAATTTATGATATATGATGCCAGACCCTATCATAATTTGAGTTTAAGTCAAATTCTAAATACATTTAGACTTTATAAGTAAAGACCGAAGATTTATTATTGGTGTAATATATGCCAGAACCAATATACCATATAAATGGATATGCGGTTGAATTGTATGTATTAAACCTTGATGAATGGTTGATATGTGTTGAACGAGTTGTGGGAACCGGACGGGCCTAATGTTGTTGATAGAATATGGAGGAGAATTGTTATATGCGTGGAGTCAATGTTATCATGGAGGTTTTGATATGTTTTAATGGATTATGGTCCGCGTGGTACAATTGTATAGTGGATTGGTGTATTTTGACCACAAGTTTTTTTTGGGTTTTGAAGCAGAGTTAGAGTAGCATATGAATGTTTATTTAAACAGGTTTGACATTTGGGGCCCGAACGGACTTGAGTATTCATCGGGTTTTTAGTTATAAATCAAAGTCGGGTTACAATATGGCTTATTGACCATTGGGGTCAAATTATAAAACCTAAGTTATATGTCGAGACTTATATATATGGTTTGAAATTAAAGTGCAATGGGCCAGATATGATATTTGGGCGTAACATAGAGTCTTGACGCATATTAACATATGTGGAAAAGCAAGTTATATTTCAATTTATAACCACAAGTCAAACCTTGATGAGACCCTCGTGAGAAGGTCTTATTATACAGTTCAACCATTGTCGAAAGAGAAATTTCATGGTAAGTTATAGTATTGGAGTTTAATCCAAGATCCAATATATATGTTGGCATTTCCATAAATCAAAGGCTGAAGGCCTGGTGGACCTTGAGTGAAGGTGAGTTTTGGTTTATATTATATATGCAGATTTGTCATAAAGATATGTGGTTTCATAACCATGGAAAATTGAAGCTTCCGCATTAATTTAAATTGCCCAGTTCAGAAAATAAGAAATGCTTCTGCATGTAAATATTTCCAGACTTTGAGATTTATTTGGGGCTAAACTTGTAAAGCAGGTATCTATATAGCAGATACACAATTGCAGTGAGAGTATGCAGAATTTTTACATGAGAACAAATTCTAGAGTTAGAACATAATTTGGGAAATGCATTCTACATGCATGGAAAATAGGAGAGTATGTAGAAACTGAAAAAGACAGTGACAACAACAAAAAAGAAAAAACGCACATCGAGCCAAGAACTGAATGGGTTGAATTGAAATTCTTATTGTAACTGAAAATGTAAAGTTTTATTTATTTTATATTCTTTATGATGCATTGGCAAGTCTCCGTAGGCAAACAAAACTCCACTATAAAACTGAAATTTGTACATATTACTATATTCCTCTGAATGAGCTGGACAAAGAAATGAGAAGGCAGAAGTCAAGGAGTCATGGCTGTTCATTTCGAATTCCCTGAGGAATGCTAACAGTCATAAGATAATCTTTATAAATAATATCACATAGATATGCATAGAGGTTAGAGAACAAAGAAATGAGATAGAGAGGGTAAGAAGAAGGAGGAGCAGATAGAGAAGCTGTGAAGATACAGAGATGATATAAGGCAGATATGAAAGCTGGAGGACAACAGTGAAGAAGGAGGAAAACAGAGCTGATATCCAGGTAAATCAACATATAATTTTGTTGTAATGTGAGGAAGTTGGTGCTTCCATATCAATTTGTAGCTTGATAGATGTCAGTTGTAGCTGGCTGAGGTAGGAGCCTCCTGTAGGTTGTAGCCTACAAAAAATAGATGGGAGTTGGTGCTTCCACATAAATTTGTAGCTTGATAAATTTCAGTTGTAGCTGGCCGAGGTGGGAGCCTCCTGTAGGTTGTAGCCTGCAAAAAATAGATGGTATTTGGAGCTTCCTTGAAAGTTGTAGCTTGTAGAATTGAGGTAGGAGCCTCCTATAGGTTGGAGCCTGCAGAAAATCAGTGGTGAGAGGAAGTTGGAGCTTGCCTTTGCATCACAACAATAATAAGATGTGGTTTTCTTCCTTATGGGTTTCCACTTATATCAACTGTCTATGTGCATGATGTCTATGTGTTGATATGGTATATCTAATATGCTTAATACTTGCTGCTCACATATTAAGACTGTTGTTACATTATCTAATCTGCTTAATACTTGCTGCTCACAAATTAATATTGCTCACATATTAAGTTGATCATGAAATGAAGGTGTAAATAAGTTTAAAGGAAAGTTTTAAAAATCCATGAATGTGTTAAACTGATTCACCCCCCCTCTCAGTTTAACTAAGGGTTCAGCAATTGGTATCAGAGAAGGTTCCTTTTGTGTAAGCCTAATAGCTTGAAGGAGATCTGGTTGAGTCATGGACTATCAAAATGTACCTGTGCTAAATACAACAAACTTTCCTAAATGGAGAGACAAGGTTAAAACTGAATTAATGGCTTATGAACCTGAGGTATGGAAACTTGTATGTGATGGTTACTGCAAAGACTCCCCCTCTTTGCAAGAACAATAGCGGAACGCCAAGGAAAATTGTGTGATATATAACAGTCTTCATAACAAGGATCTTGATTTAATAATGGATTTAACCTTTGCAAAATAAATCTGGGATAGATTGCATTTCATGCATGAAGTAGACACTAGGGTCTGCATTGTCAAGAAAGAGAAGATAAACTGGAAGAAGAAGAAAAATTCCCTTCAAAGGGAAAAAGGTCAATCAAATGAGATACCTACCAGAGTGAATGGATGTGAGTACCATGAAGAAATTTTAGTTGAGGTAAAAGCCAAACTTGACATAGCCTTGAATGAAATAGAAAGATTAAAGAATGAAAAAAAAGACCTTAAGACATTGGTGCAAATATGTGATGAGAGAGAATATGAAGATAAGAAAGAAATTTTTGACCTGAAGACACATCTTGAAGAAGCAAGGAAAGTAGAAGACACTCTACTAAGGCAAATAAAGGATAAAATTTAGAAGCAAGAGAAATTGGAAGAAGAAGTAGTGTGCCTGAGAAAGAAATTAGGAAAAGCCCAAAGAGAATTATTAATGAATACTCCTCAATTGAAAAGCTTTGGACAGTTGGATCAAATTCTAAATGCTCAAAGGTCTCCTCTCATAAAGACTGGGATAGACTATGAAGGAGAAACCAGTAATTCCAAGGTAGAAGATCACAGGAATGTCATTTTTGTAAAAGTTGTAAAGGATAATGAAGCAATTCAGAAGATTCCTACAAAAGTAGAAGCCAGCAAGAACATGATTTGCAAAGAAACAAACAGAAACCAGTAGCAACATGCAAGGATAGAGAATGAGAGGATGAAACAGTCAACAGAAAAAGGCTCATACACTCTTGAATATGAATTGAATAAATTTGGAAGATTTCAAAGAAGGTTATTTCCTCCTATGAAAAATATCACATGTTTCTCTTGTCATAAACCAGGACATATTGCAGCACATTGTAAGACCAGGCATATCAACTTTAACCAACAAAAGATGCAGCACGTGAGAAGAATTACTCAAGCAAGCAAATGGAAAAGAAAATCTTTCACCAGGTACAAAAATCATTTCCATGGCTACTATTATGCATGCAATAATTTTGGACATAAAATTGTTGAATGTAAATTGTGTTAAAAAATGGGAATAAAATATTATACATCAGCTCAAACATACCTTGGTAAAGTAAGATGTTATGTATGCCTCAAGCTTGGTCACAAAGAAAAATACTGTAAACTGCCATATACATTAAAGAACTCTAGAGAGATGATGGAATCCAATCCAATCTAACAAAACTATGAATCAAAAAGAAGTGCAGACATTACGAAGAACCCCAATTAAGTATGGAAGGAAAAGAGAAAGGGGGAGCCTGTTACCTCAATAACATAATTAATCCATCATAGTATTAGGGGGAGCTGCTCTAGGAAGCAATGCAAATATTCAACCAATGATAGATATGAAGCAACATCCCAGGGGGAGAGCAGTTCATAAATAGTCCCCACAAAATTATTCTAAGAAGAGCTCCTTGGAATGAGAACAGCTATAAGATCAGGAAGGGAAAGGAAAATTTCTCTAACAGAGAACTATAGAGGAAGAAGAATACATGAAGCACACAATAGCCAACAGGTTGATGGAAGAAGAGAAGGCAGCAAGCAGCCATGATGGTAGAGGGAACATTAGCCATGAAAATGTAAGCTAAGAAGACATCAAAACATTAAGTGCTGAATGGTTAAAATCACAAAAATTATGTTTCAAGCTATAGAACTGGAAAGACCCATAAAGGATGATCACATTGTGCATCATATTGCTAGAATTAACAATGAATCACATTAAGAAGGATGAGTAAGGAAAGTTCCTATCATCATTATGTCAATACCTCATTCATCTATGAAAATTCCCCTTGGAGGAATGCAGTTAAGTAAGCGATAAATCTCTGAGTGATCTGCCCATGAAGATTCCAAGTAAAGAAATTGAAGATGTCTTCCCGAAGATCATTATGTTAGAACAGTTGAATTTTATATAAAGGAGCAATGATTCTGGAGCAATCCTAGAAAGGAAAATGCAGTGACATTCCTTTGAATAGAATGAAAAATAAAGAAAAATGGTTAATGATGCCTAGATCAAATTCAGTATATTGATGATTGTTGGTGTGAACAGTGGAAAGATCAATAGTAGAAACTATGAAGGTTGTCTTAACTATGGGTTCATGTGCGAGCTGAAGTGAAATCTCTGCATGGTTTATCAAAGTAGTATCAATTGGTGTTTGGTACAAGCAGCATGCCTATCAACAGAATAGCAAGTGTTATTAGTGGAGCAGCGGTAAGGTACATGTCCTCAGGATCAAAGGATTATGACAAGAGTACATCAAGGTAGTATCCTAGCGTTATTTTCATTTTTAAAGCATAAAAGGGTGAATGAAAGGGCAAAAGGATCATTATCTTGTTTACACTTGAAGTAGTATATTGAGCATTGAAGCAATATCTTTTTTCTATATATAATTTCATGCCTTCCTGAAGTCAGTACATATATATATTCAAGGCCTCTCTCTTGAGATCATTCATAATACCGTGTGAAGTCTGTTTTCTGAGATTTAAATTAAACATCTTGAATATGTTTTTGTGGAAGATCATCATGATAGAATAGTTAAAGTATCTGAAGTATGAAGGACTAGTTGTGTTGATAGTACATTTGAAGCTCAAGAGTCTATTAATGTTACATCTAAAGCCTACTTCAACAGAAAGGAATTTCCGTATCAAGGGTCTTTCAACCATTAAGTGTAATATCTTTGTTAGCATCCTAGCTCATATCACCACCAACAGGCAGGAAAGGTGAACCACAACTATAAAAGATATATTGGCATCATCATAATTGAACAGATGTTGTACTGTAGATGTGTATTGCAGAAGAAGACATATTCCATCTACAATCTTCCTCAACAAATATGTATTTATGATGAAGATCATACTAGAGACAGAAGTATACTGGAAGCATTCTCAGTATTTTAGCCTTGGTCCAATGATGCATCTCTGATTATATAAGTCTAATTATATATGGTTGTTCCATCATCACCTACACTCTATACAAGTGCAAGGAGTCTGTGCTTTGGGATGGTATCAACTTACTGTGTATATGCAAGTTCATTAATTCTCAAAAGTGTTCTCTCAAAAACTCTTGTACACCAGTTTGGAGAAGCATGCTACAAAGTCAGAAGAAGAAGGCCTAAACACAACTCAGAGAGAGGAAATGAAGAGATAGAAAGCACACTAGGAAATATGCAACCCTTTTCCATTGATGTCAAAGGGGGAGGAAAAGCAAGCAAAAGAATATAGGCGGAAGAAGACTTGGAGGAAGCATTGGAGTATTGGTGGATGTGTTGCCATCAATTCCAAAGGGGGAGACTGTTGGAAATATTGTCATTGATAGCAAAGGAGAAGGCAGGAGAAACACCTAAACTATCACTAAGGCAAAAGAACAAAGAAGAACCAGCAATAAGGAAAAGGAGAAGACAAGAACCAGAGGCAGGAAAGAAGCAGAGAGGTAGCAGAGGTAGAAAAGAAGTAGAGAGGTAGCAGAGAGGAAGCAGAGAAAGCATTAGACAAGAATCTTAGGAGAGTGAAGTTTGTGTGAGTTCAGTTTTAGAGAAAACAGGGGTTTGATTGATTTTCATAATTGAAGAAAATCCATATAATTGTTTGGGACAAATGTAAGTTGAAGGGTTTGTTTATATACCCTTGGAAATACTGAGTAAATGTACAAACGAATTGAGTGGGACAGAGAATTCTGTCATTCTACGTGCAAGCCACATTTGTAAAGAAGCTGAGTGGTGTGAAGGGGAACATTCACCTATTGAATTTATGTGTTAATATTGAACCCTGATAGTAATTCTGTATACATCGATCATAGATTGGATCGATAAGATGGAAGAGAGATAACCTCTCAAATCTATGTAACGAGGGTTTGGTCTTGAAATATGTAAGGAGAATCGATCTCAAAGGAGGGTCATACACCCAGTTGTGTATATATAGTGAATTGTATGCATTAAGACATAAATTGGTTGGAGGCATTTAGAACTGAATGGATTCATAGGAAGCATTTAAAAGGAGGAATCTGGTGTCTTTATGTGAACATACAGAGCAGTAAGATCGGGGTCTTACTGAATATTGACCTGTTCAAACCGTTGGAGGTTTTTGTTCAAACCTGTTCAAATATTGGAACAATTCGAAGAGAAATAGAATAGAACTCTGATTTATGGAAATGAAATCGTGAGGAAGAGAAATAGCGCAACAATGGGATCAACTGCAGAGGAACGTGTTGAATGGAGCCACAGCCCAACGAAATGAGATTTCTGGAGGACAAATGACATAGTGAAGTCTGCATTGAAATATGACTTGAATGATTTTGAATGTGTTGAAGAGAAGGCAAAGGTTGGAACCATAAGCTACAGTAATCATAAGTCAAGCGATGGATCGAAAGAAGGATTGATGAACAAAGAAAACGAAATGGGACCATGAAGGTAACAGAACCGTGAAGTGGTTTATGGAAACTACCTATGGTATTCGCAAATTTTTCAAACGGTAAGTGGTGTCAAGAAAAAAAGTGCGAAGCATTCATCATGAGACGCGTGGTAAAGGTGGTAATCCAAAACCACGAATTTCACATTTTTTTTGGAAGTTAAGTCACGGTGTTACAAATTTTGTGATATTCGTTGGATTTCGCATGGTGGGTTGATGTGTTGCGACCACCATTGGATCACAAGTAGAGTTGGATGGTTGATGAATATGCCGGTAAGTTAACGTGGGACCCAAACTTTTATTTATATTGTTTTTTGGCTTTTAAGCCAAGTCCGAGTTATGGTTTAAGCCAAGGTCGAAGAGTTTATGATATATGATGCTGGACCCTATCATAATTTGAGTTTAATTCAAATTCTAAATACATTCAGACTTTATAAGTAAAGACCGAAGATTTATTGTTGGTGTAATATATGCCAGGACCAATATACCATATAAATGGATATGCGTTTGAATTGTATGTATTAAACCTTGATGAATGGTTGATATGCGTTGAACGAGTTGTGGGACCCGGACGGACCTAATGTTGTTGATAGAATATGGAGGAGCATTGTTATATGCGTGGAGTCAATGTTATAATGGAGGTTTTGATATGTTTTAATGGATTATGGTCCGTGTGGTACAATTGTATAGTGGATTGGTGTATTTTGACCATTGGTTGTTTGTGGGTTTTGAAGCAGAGTTGGAGTCGCATATGAATGTTTATTTAAACAGGTTTGACATGTGGGGCCCGAACTGACTTGAATATTCATCGGTTTTTTAGTTATAAATCAAAGTCAGGTTAAAATATGGTTTATTGACCATTGGGGTCAAAATATAAAACCTGAGTTATATGCTGAGACTTATATATATGGTTTGAAATTAAAGTGCAGTGAGCCAGATATGATATTTGGGCATAATATAGAGTGTTGATGCATATTAACATATGTGGAAAAGAAAGTTATATTTCAATTTATAACCACAAGTCGAACCTTGATGCGACCCTCGTGAGAAGGTCTTATTATACAGTTCAACCATTGTCGAAAGAGAAATTTCGTGGTAAGTTTTAGTATTGGAGTTTAATCCAAGATCCAATATATATGTTGGCATTTCCATAAATCAAAGGCTAAAGGCCTGGTGGACCTTGAGTGAAGGTGAGTTTTGGTTTATATTATATATGCAAATCTGTCATACAGATATGGGGTTTCATAACCATGGAAAAATGAAGCTTCCGCATTAATTTAATTTGCCCAGTTCATAAAATAAGAAATGCTTCCGCATGTAAATATTGCCAGACTTTGAAATTTATTTGGGGCTAAACTTGTAAAGCAGGTATATATGCAGCAGATACACAATTGCAGTGAGAGTATGCAGAACTGCTACATGACAATAGCTGCCAGAGTTAGAATATAATTTGGGAAATGCATTCTACATGCATGGAAAACAAGAGAGTATGTAGAAACTGAAAAAGATAGTGACAGTAGCAGAAAAGACAAACGCACAATGAGCCAAGAACTGAATGGGTTGAATTGAAATTCTTATTGTAACTGAAAAGGTAAAGTTTTATTTATTTTATATTGTTTGTGATGCATTGGAAAGTCTCCGTAGGCAAACAAAACTCCACTATAAAACTGAAATTTGTACATATTGATATATTCCTCTGAATGAGCTGGACAAAGAAATGAGAAGGCAGAAGTCAAAGAGTCATGGCTGTTCATTTCGAATTCCCTGAGGAATGATAATAGTCATAAGATAATCTCTATAAATAATATCACATAGATATGCATAGAGAGGTTAGAGAATGGAGAAATCAGATAGAGAGGGTAAGAAGAAGGAGGAGAAGATAGAGAAGCTGTGAAGATACAGAGATGATATAAGGCAGATATGAAAGCTGGAGGACAATAGTGAAGGAGGAAAACAAAGCTGATATCCATGTAAATCAACATATGATTTTATTGTAATGTGAGGAAGTTGGTGCTTCCATATCAAGTTGTAGCTTGATAGATGTCAGTTGTAGCTGGCTGAGGTAGGAGCCTCCTGTAGGTTGTAGCTTGCAGAAATAGATGGGAGTTGGTGCTTCCACATCAAGTTGTAGCTTGATAAATTTCAGTTGTAGCTGGCTGAGGTAGGAGCCTCCTGTAGGTTGTAGCCTGCAGAAAATAGATGGGAGTTGGAGCTTCCTTGGAAGTTTTAGCTTGCAGAATTGAGGTAGGAGCGTCCTGTAAGTTGGAGCCTGTAGAAAATCAATGGTGAGAGGAAGTTGGAGCTTGATTTTGCATCACAACAATAATAAGATGTGGTTTTCGCCCTTATGGGTTTCCACTTATATCTGTTGTCTATGTGCATGATGTCTATGTGTTGATATGGTATATCTAATATTCTTAATACTTGCTGCTCACATATTAAGACTACTATTACATTATCTAATCTGCTTAATAATTGTTGCTCACAAATTAAGATTTCTCACATATTAAGTTGATCATGAAATGAAGGTGTAAATAAGTTTAAAGGGAATTTTTAAAAATCCATGAATGTGTTAAACTGATTCACCCCCCCTCTCAGTTTAACTAAGGGTTCAACATATAGAGCTATAAAGGATAAATCCACGAAGAAAACCCCTCCCTATATACACTATATACCCATCCATGCATAAGGAGAAGAGTTTGTTTCTATCCAGTCAGTGAGGACAATTTCATTTGTGAAGCATATTTTTAGGATTTTCAAAGCTTGAATTTCTTGAGAATAACCTATGCTAATAAATGATCTTCATAACAATATAATAAACAAAATCCATATGAATTCTCTACTAGCGGTTGTGAGGAAAATATTAGGAATTTTGCATGCACCATTGACCCTTGCCATTTGAACAAAATTGTAGTCCAACATGTGTAAATATACACCGACTTTAAATAGATAGAGATTTCTTGCAATGATGTAAGCTTTTCCAGACTGCTAGGAAGCACAATTAGACTTTCACAACAGCCCAAATGGAGTTCTTGGAGACAATTCAATGATCCAAAGTCATTTGAGAGATGTATCAAACTACAGCAGGATTCCATTCTCAATACTCTTAAAGATCGAAGCTTTGAAATTGATCTAGGTAACTCTCTTGTTATTGGCAACTTGAAAGGTCTATTTCCTTCAAACTATTTACTAGATCACCTAGATCTTGAGGAAATTTTTTCAAATGTGAAAACCTCAACTCAAAACTCACAACTTTTTGGGTTGTTCAAGACAATTGGAGGAGACTTCAGAATAAGGGATTTATACACTTTCTGTCAAATTTGAACTCGATGTCTCTAACAATGGAAAGCATTTGCAAATTATGAAATTAATTATATGTGGTGATTGTATAAAAATTAATAACAGTGAACATGAGATATAATTCTATTTATTCCAAGTAAATTGAGATGGAAAAAAAACGTCGGGATTACTATTTGAAGTGAAATTTCTTGAGTTACAATTGATAAATGCTCTGGTTTGTAACATAAGTGTCTCAACTCCTTGAAATTCAACACATTGAAAGGGAGATGAGAGATTTTTTCTTGAAAAAAAATCAAATTTTCAAATATTTTTCTACATTGGCCATGCACCTCATGTAAGGCTCCAAGTCTAAGAACTCTCAACAAACTATACATTAAGTCTAGTTTAGAAGCATGAATTGATAAAGGAGAGTGAACTTCACTCAACCATATCCCTTTTCTCCTTCAAATGTCCTAAATATCTTCCACCAAAAGACAACCCACCCACAAGGAAGTTATTGATGAGTGATATTCCAAGAAATTTTTGTGAACTCCAAATCTCATCTGGTAATTTTCCAGAGAAATTATTGTGTGTCGTGTCGTAGTTCACCAAAGGCCGAATTGAAAGATAGCTAGGGATTACACCAAAAAAATTGTTCCCATCCAATAACAAGTTTGTCAAATTCATGCACTCTCGGAAAGTGTCCTCTATGCTATCTAGAAATTGATTCAGTGACAAAGAGAGAGAGGCTAGGCTCTGGCATGACAAATATATGATGTTATTAATCCATAGATCTTGTTAGCATCAATTCCCAATGTCTTGAGAGATGAACAGTTGCCCAGTTCCCGAGGTAAATGACCTTCAAACTGGTTTTTGGATAACCTTATAGAAGTTATTCTTCCTCATCCACAGAGCCAAGATGGAAGGTACCTTGTCAGAATATTTTCCTATGAAGGGAAAAATTGAAAGCTAGCACACCCCACTTCACCCTATTAATCTACGAAAACCATCTCTCTTTGTCTTCAAATCATGATTCTACATCAATCATATATTTAAACTCAGGTTTGCTATTTTAATTCTTAAATAGAAAAAATAAATGTGCATATTGGCATTGAATAGAAATGTCCTCAACAGACCGCACTTAGTGCCAAAATCAAACCCAAATTAAAATATTTTCATCTCACTTCCAGGCTCCATGAAACCTTACAATTAAACTATGTTAAGGTTGAATGATGCAGGAGCATGAGGCTTCGAGGAAAAAGGACTTCATTTTTTTCCAAAAATACAAAAAAAGTTTACAAGAAAAGGAGTGGGATCCTTTTAGCTGGTGATTTACTGTTTTGGTAGATAATATTTTATTGGTATTCAGGGATTTGGATAGCTTGTATTTGATTCATTAAATTTAGTTTTTAGTTCAGAATTTTTTGGGAGAATATCGGGTAATATGATTTTATCTAAAATTGGGAAAATTCAATCCATAGAATTTGATCCATTTTTTTGTATGAACAATATATATTTAAAATGTAAGTTTGAAATGTATCTGGGGAAGGAGGAAATGAGGGAAATAGGAATCAAATAGAAATTGCAATTCCTATGTATTGTATGAATGTAGGCATAATTATCAAATTACTGAATGCTCATTTTCTTTTCGAATATTACTGAGTTTGGTTCTAGCTTATGTTTGGTTTAGTTGACTCTCTACTTGTCAAATTATATTGAATGTAATAAAATTTGGCTTTTATTTACATGTTAAATTCCTTGCATCGAGATCCTATAAGCTTTCGCAGAATCTGTTATTCGTGTGATCTGGCGGAGTGAACAAATGGAAGCACCGTAGCTCGTAAGGAGTTAAAAAAAAATATCGCACATCAAACTACTCAGAGTTAAACATTTCAAGGAATCGAATTATATTGAGAGAGAGTTTGGAGGCTGTGGCATTGTGACTATCCCTTCGCCTGGTGAATCGACGACCTACGCATGAAGATCGTTGATCCAACGACAACGCAATTTTAGTTACACGGAGTTTAAAATTTCAAACAGGCCCGATATTTTATAATTCAGATTTAAGGAATTACATTGATCATTCAACACTTCATTTAATCTAACGACATTCACATATTCCTTGAAGATCCAATGAATATTTCATTTTAACATGCACAACATTTAAGGTGAAGTATGGATGTGATAATTTATGAAATGGGTGTTTAAAAAAATGTTGAAGTCCGTCAGTAAAATAAGTTAAGGGAAACATTACATTAATGGGTTTGATTTATATTTCCACCATTTATGAAAAAACTGTAAATTGAGTTTTAATGCATTTGAAATTGGTATTAAGAAAATTAGAGGTTGATGACTGATAGTCTGAATTAAAACCGTGAAGAGGTTCCACCTGAACTTGAAGAAATAGTTTCGAAATTTGAGAGTTTATCTTTGACTCCTGCATCCAAACCACCATTAGTGGTATTAGAGCAGCCTTTAGCCATTGACCAAGATATTAGAGATCATGAGAAGAAATCCAACATGGCTTACAAAGTTGGAAGAGGAGGTGGTGCTAGTCGAAGAAGAGGTAGACCAGTTGAAAATGTTGAAGTGATGGAAGTTATGCAATAGATGCAAGCCATATTAGAAGCAATGGAAATGGGAAATCAAAGAGATGCAGATGTTGGAGATGTCAGTGAGCCTGAAGTTGAATCTGCAGAAGAAGGAGAACCTGCAGAAGTTACTCCTGAAATGAGATTTTTTAAATCAGTGTTGGGATCCACATCTAAACCCAGACTTGAAGTTTCGGTTTTTACAAGAGGATAAACCCAGAAGAGTTGATAAATTGGGTTAATGACATGGATAAGTTCTTCGATTATGAAGAAATGGATGAAGGAAAAAGAGTGAAATTTGCTGTGAAAAAATTGAAAGGACATGAAGTGCTTTGGTGGGATGGAGTGCCAGTAGAAAGAAGGATACTTGGTAAGCAACCAATAAAGAATTAGAACAGGATGGTGGAAAAGTTGATTTTACCATTTGATAGCATTTTCCTTGAACTTTGCACACACTTCTAAACAATTTTTTTTCTCTGTGCTAGTTCAAAAACTTCCTTTGCTAGTTTTAACAAAAATTTGTTAACTACCAAATATTCTCCTTTCTCTGGTACATTCTCTGCTTCTGGCACTTTTTCTGCTTCTAGAATTTTTGCTGCTTCCTCTTCATTCTGAGCAACAATTAAATTTCTCTGATTCGTCCCCACATTCTCTGGACATTCATACACTCTATGTCCCAGCTTATTACATCTATAATATCTGATTTATTTTCCTCTGCCTCTGCCTCATCTTCCTCAAGAAAAACTCCTTATGCCACTTGCATCACCTTATGTGGATGTATGTTGACTTGAGCTATTGCTAGCTCCTTCTTTAGGTGTTTTAGATCTTCCTCTACCACCTTGACTTCCTTTTCCTCAGAAAGTATCTCTACTTATGGAAGATTGCTTCCTTATGAGTTTTTCTTCAGCCTTCAAGGCCATCTGATAAGTCTCTTCCACTATTTTAGGAGACAAAAAACTTATCTCATCTTGTATCTCCATTCTGACACCATTTATATATCTTGCAATATTTTCTGCTATATCTTGAATTTGTCCTGCTCTTATGCTCGCTTTGTAAAATTCTTTCATATATTCTTTGACTGTCATTGACCTCTGTCTAATATTTTGCATTTGTCTAAATAATTAAATTTCATAATCACTTGGAAAAAAATTACCTTGAATTGCCCAACAATTTATTCTCTTTGGATTAAATATGTTTTAGAACTTCCAGTACTCAACTAAAAATTGAGCTGCTTATGTTATTTTTGCAAGTGTTTTCACATGTACAAATTGTTTTGGTACATGCACGTGCTCTAGTATCAACTGAAAGTAGCTTTTCTATACATGTGAATTGATGAAAAATGATTCACGTACTCAATATATATGTTCTAGAATGCAATTAACTGGAACTAGATTTTCTATGTGCATTGATGAAAAACTAGTTGGATTTTCTAGTAAAAAGTAACCACAATGTAAATAAATCATCCGTAGTATAGTTTTGTACAAAGATTCCTTTCATACAAGAGACTCGGAGCACTTCTCCGACTTTTGGTGGGATTTGACCCACATCTCTATTCCTGATTGAAAAACTAGTACAAAATTTGTTTGTCCAATGGTCGGATATGTTCAATGTGCATTGATGAAAAATGTTACTTACATATTGGATATATATGTTCTAGAATGAAATTAATTGTTCAAGTATTTTTACTATGTGCATTGATGAAAAATGATTTAAATGTACTCAATATATATGTTCTAGAATGCAATTTTAACTGAAAGTAGTTTTTCTATGTGCATTGATGAAAAATCGTATTGGATATATACATGAACTGAATGTGCCCAATTTTTCTTGTGAGCTTTTTTGGTAAAAAGTATCCGTGAAATGTAAATAAATCATCCACAGTATAGTTTTGTACGAAGATTCCTTTCAGACAAGAGACTCGGTGCACTTCTCCGACTTTTGGTGGGATTTGACCCACATCTCTATTCCTGATTGAAAATCTAGTACAAAATTTGTCTGTCCAATGGTCAGATATGTTCTATGTTCTAGAATGCAATTAACTGGATGTAATCAATTTACCAAATTATAAATCAACAAGGCTACCTATTTGAGTGCATTAATGACATTGACCCAAATTCAACAAACATATATGTACTTCTTATATTTCCAATCAAAATTAAAGGCATAATTTACATATATCTACTTCTTTAACCTCTTTTTTCAATTAGAGCTCAATTGATACATGGTTAGTTGAATTGAAAAGCTATGTTCTTCCTATTGGAAATTTTTTCACTCAAACAAGACTATGTAGAGATCAAAATCAATCTTAAGATGCCAAATGTACTTCAACCATCCAAAACTTGAGTTTTAAAAACTTTTTGGTTAAATCAAAACAATACAAGTCACATAGGAGTCTTCTATCTAAGCCAAATGTAGATTGAAACCATCCAAAACTTAGATCAAAACATTTAACATTTAACATTCAATCAAAATTAAAGGGATTTACATATAACTACTTATTTACTCATTTTTATTAAATCAAAACAATACTTCACATGGGAGTCTTCCATCTAGGCCAAATGTAGATTGAAACCATCCAAAACTTAAATAAAAACATTTAACATGTTATATCTCGAAACATTTAACATTTAAAATTAAATCAAAATTAAAGGGATTTACATATAACTACTTTAATCTTTTTGAATATATCAAAACAATACTTCAAACAAAAGTATCTTCCATCTAGGCCAAATCTAGATTGAAACCATCCAAAAATTAGATCAAAACATTTAACATTTAACATTAAATCAAAATTAAAGGGATTTACATATACAATTACTTCTTTACTCTTTTTGATTCAATCAAAACAATACTTCACATGGGAGTCTTCTATCTAGGCCAAATGTAGATTGAAACCATCCAAAGCTTAGATCAAAACATTTAACATTATATCAAAAAATTTAACATTTAACATTAAATCAAAATTAAAGGATTTACATATATATAATTGTAATGAACATAATGTACATAGCGAGACCCGTCTCCTGGGTTGCCTAACTAGCCAACACCAGAGGGGGTCTGAATAAAAAAAACAGAAAAGGGGCTGCTCATAACTGGGAAAAAGCTAAAGAGAACTTGACATCAGGCTAGCTATCGATGTGTGTAGGAGGATTCTCCTCCACAATTGAACAACCGTAGTCCTCCGAATCATCATCTACTCCCTTGGAGTGCTGGGAGGAGTTATCGCTGCTTGCGCCATCGCTGCTGGAGCTCGTCGAGCTGGATTTGACTGGAAGAGCTGCCGACTTCCTGGTGTCCTGGGGTTGATGGGTTGGGATGGTGGACTTTCTCCACCGCTTCCTGGAACTAGAAGCACCTTCATCTTGCGGATCCTCCTGAAAAGAGATGGAAATGGTCGCCGTAATTCGCGGTCTGACCATAGCACTGGTGAAGTGAAATTGTGCTTCATTGCTTGTTGGAGGAGGGTGGCTACCTGTGTCATGGATGGAAAGAGGAGGGCAAGAGAGAGCACTCCTGCCCCCTCCATCCCTACCCCCACCTCCCCTTCTGCAACGCATCTATTGTCTACGCATGGGGTCTTCCATAGGCCAAATGTAGATTGAAACCATAAAAAACTTAGATCAAAACATTTAACATTATATCAAAACATTTAAAACATTTAACATTAAATCAAAATTAAAGGGATTTACATTAAATGTAGATTAAAATGGTATCCAAAACTTAGTTTTAAAAACTTTTTGATTATATCACAAAATTACTTCACATGATTAATGTACTTCAACCATCCAAAACTTGGGTTTTAATTTTTTTTTTGATTATATCACAACATTACTTGACATGCCATCCAATTGTAGTTCAACTATCCAATAAAAACATTTAATATTATATCACATGTGCCAAATGTAGATTGAAACCATCCAAAACTTAAGTTTTAAAAACTTTTTGATTATATATCATGCAACATTACTTCACATGCCATGCCAATTATAGTTCAACTATCCAATAGAAACATTTAACATTATATCACATGTGCCAAATGTAGATTGAAACCATCCAAAGCTTAAGTTTTAAAAACTTTTTGATTATATATCGTGCAACATTAAAACATTAAATATCACATGCGAAATGTAGATTGAAACTTTCCAAAACTTGAGTTTTAGAAACTTTTTGATTATATCATACATAACATTACTTCACATGCCATGCCAATTATAGTTCAACTATCCAATAAAAACATTTAACATTATATCACATGCCAAATGTAGATTGAAACCATCCAAAACTTAACTTTTAATTTAACAAAAAATTATAGATCACAACATTACTTCAAATGCCAAATGTACTTCAAGCATCCAAAACTTAAATTTTAAAAACAAAACAAATTATAACACATCATTACATAACATGCCAAATGTAGTTCAGAAGCAAAACAAAACTTAAATTTTAAAAACAAAAAAAATTATAACACATCATTACATAACATGCCAAATGTAGTTCAGATGACAACATTACTAGTAGTTCAATTATCCAAAACTTAAAAGTTTTAAAAACCAAACAAATTATATAACAACATTACTTCACATTCACATGCCAAAAGTACTAAAACCATCCAAAAATTAAATTTTTGGAACAAAACAAATTATATTAACACTGTAATAAAATATGTCCAAAAATTGTAGATCTCACAAGTATCAAGCTGTATCAAGTTATAGTTATATATATATATATATATATATATATATATATATATATATATATGACAGTACATCTAGATAATATATAAAAAAGATAATTTAAGACTATCTAAATCTTGAAATCAAATCTACAAATCATGTCCATCATATAGAGATGGATCTAGCGTCTTTCCTATCAGGGTCTAAATTCGCGCACTATCATGTGAAGCATGGGAAACCTATATACACAATGCACATGTACTTGAACATTAAAATTTTATGTTTTAAAAATGAGTGAGAATATATATAGAACTTCATGTAAAAAACAAAATATAACAAAAAAATCATGCAATACCTCATGAGGTTCCCTCTCCATTTGATCAACAAGTTCCGCCTCCATAAGAACATCTGCAATGGTAAACTGTACAATATACATGTACAGTTATATATATATATATAATAAAAAATTTCAAATGAAAATGCACGTGTACATATATAAACTTATTTTCAATAATATTAAAAAAAAAGTTAGACAACTTGTTCAAATGGTTGAAATGGTGTGGATGTTCCTATCTTCGTCGCTAGAGTCCGTGGATTAAAGAAATCTTCTATAGGAACCTAAATTCAAAAATTTAAAATAACTCAATAAATATATAAATATATATATATATCTCAATTTTTAATGGAACTTTTTGAGGTGGAATATATATATATATATAGCTTAAACATAAATTTTAAAAGTGAAAAATTGTCCATACTTGTGGCTCATCTCCTAAGGAAGTAGAAGGTACATCTCCCAAGGAAGAAGAAGGTACTGCCATCCCAAAAACATTAGACGGAATCAGAATCTGTTAAAACATTTTATCATTATATATACATACATGTACATGTGTGCACAATTATTTATTTTAAAATATCACTTAAAAAACACTAACATTTGCCAACATATCTTGATGGTGAGACCCATCTGCATTGTTTGAACCAGAGGTCTCGAACGTGATATTAAAATTTTCGTCATTCATCATGCGTGACAACTACAAATGGTGTTTTAACATATAATGATACATTTTTGTTAGATTAATGTACATACAAATAAATGTATACATGTACATACACATGTATTTATTACAAATTGTACACATGTATATGTATGTTAAAATAATTTCAAACCCTAAGGTCATTAACACATACCATTCCCGTGCCCTCTTCCTCATGAAGAATTAGGTCTTGAAAACCATTGCGACAATTTTTTGCATATATTCGGAGATCTTCAACATTCGTGTTGTCAATCTCTTCATCTGTACAATACACAAAATTGGCACATGCATTTTCACGTTCTCTTTTGTCGATTTAGACAAACATCGACTCCACCCAATCCGCTGTAAACATTCTCGATCATGACATCCCTTGCTTCTCGACTTATTTGAGAAGTCGCATCCATCTCTGACCGCAGAGTTTCGACTCGAAAAGGTCGACTCACCAATGGTGGCTCAGGGTGAGGCAACTCCACATCTCGCTTAGCGCCCTTACGATCATACAATCGACCTTTCCCCGGACCAAAAAATTCTGACGGAAGGTCATTGTAGTTGGGTTTCATATCCAAAACAATTCTGCGTAAAACAATTGTGCAAAATAAATAGGAACCTCTTCGTTCCATGGGAGCCTTCCATAGGCCGCAAGGTGCCTATCATACAAATAGTGAGATATATTTGGGTTCTTGAAATATTGCACCTTCAACATTTTTCTTTTTGGCCCTTCCTTGAAATTAAACATTGACTTCGCCATATCTTTTGTAACTCTTTGTTTTACATCCTCCCATTTATCTGGACCCAATTACTGTTTCCTTTCTCTTTCTCATCACTTCTACAAATGTATCAGTCGTTGGCCCAAGATTTTTGTACACATTTACAAGTTCGCCCAATGAATGTGTAACTATTTCGAGAATTTGTCGACTCTTGGTAGGTAGAGTCAAAGCCACGAGATCTCTCTTCAATTTTGAATGAAGTTTTTCACACCTTTGTAAGGTGCATTGCGCCATGTTTGTTTCCCATGGTATATCAGAAATGTCAGCCGAATAAGTTGTGTTGGGTAGACAATCTTCTTCTTGAATGTAGCGTTCTGCCCTACGTCTATTTTGACCAATATTTGGAACATTTTCGGCCTCTGCATCAATATATATAAAATTTCGTATATTAGAAAAAACACATGTAAAACAATTTGTACAAATTCAATGAAAAAAATATTGAAATTGATGGCAACCTTGACGTGGTTGGTTAGCATCTTCTCCACCATGAAACTATTGAGACCCAGAACGACCCTACTGAGAACCAGACCTAGAATGACCTTGCTAAGAACCAGCACCACCAGCCATTGATTGGCCTTCGGGGGAATAAATATCACCCCTTTCACGCAACCTGCTACCACTCATTGATGGCCCTCTAAGGGGATTTGAACCACCACCAACCTCTCAAGACGAGAGAGAATATTCATAAACAAATACGAATTTATAATCAATTGAAAAATACATTCATGTGTACATATAAATACATGTACATATCATTGATTAAATTTCATGAACCATACCACGACTGGGTGAACCATGGGCACGCTCCATGGATGGAGTAGAGACCATTCTCTTCTTAGCTCCTAAAAATTAAAAAATGAAACTTATTAACAACTAATTTAACTCACAAAGTTAATAAAAAATCAATTCCATATGTACACACATGAATGGAGATTTAAGATTATATTGAAATACCGTGAACATCCCCCTATCTCTGAACCCCCATATGGGATTCGGTTGATTTTCGCCGTTCATCCTCCATGATATATATATCTATTGGTGGAAATTTACACAAAATAAATTTTAGAAAATCAATTTGTAATTTAGTGTACACAAATTATGTAGAACACAACTTTCAAAGCAATAATTGATGTGTGAAACTCAATTTAAGTAAAAAAGAAATTATAAAAATGGTAAGTTCACCAAATTGCGCTTTATATGATGGGAGCACACTTGGTATAAAATTGAAAAAAACAAATGGTCATTAAAAAAGAAGTGAAACTGCATTTAAACAAACTCCATTTAAACAAAAATTTGTTGAAGTCCCTACATTTTAATTTTATAAAAATGTGAAGTTCACCACTTGTTGCAAATGTGAAGTTCACCAAGTTGCACTTTACATGGTGTGGTGGGAGCACACTTGGTATATAATTGAAACAAACACATGGTCATTAAAAAAGACGCATTTATAAGTACACAACACACACATATCCAAGATATGTTACAATGTCCATCAATAAATTTTGAAGGAGAGCGTCTCAACACTAATTCATCTTTGAGAGATGAATCTTTAATTTTTGAAGAAGAGCATCTCAAAACCAATTCATCTTTGAGAGATGAATCTTGCATTGGCATTGCTCTGTATAATTCTAATTCATCTTTGATAGATGAATCATGAATTGGCATTTCCCCACGCAATAGATCAACAGACATCTTATTCACATTTGTACAATTCGTTATACTAAAAAATTGAAATTGGCTAATAATATTGTTTTCTATTCCATGCAGTTCTTTTAGCCTCTCCTTCTTCACTTGGCACACACCATTCATCTGGTTGCACACAAGTTCAGAATTGGTGAAAACTGCAATTCCATTTGATACATACTCCATCGTTGTTCCCAAGCCTTCTATCAATCCAATATAATATGCCTCGTTGTTTGTTGTTCTTCCCGGTATATTCATTTTCCTTTGGACGACTTTGCTAGTCGCAATATTGGAAAGCACATATGTAATCATTGCTTTCCCTGGATTGGGATAGCAAGAAACTTCTATGCATAATTTCCATTTTTCAACCATATTTAATGGTTTTCTTATCCCTGAAAAAAAAACAAATTCAATAAATATATATATATTAAATCGACATTTATTGCAAATTCCTGAGAGAAATGACACAACATCATGAGGTAAATGACGTGTGCATTTTTTATCTTAAGGTTTGACTTAAAAATTTTATGGTAGAGTTCACATCTAAAATTAATGGGAGGAATTCTTTAGTTTGAGGGAGAAATGACACATGTACACAATTTACCTTAAGTGGTTGTGTTTTATGGATATTAGAGGAAGCCTTTAGTTTGTGGGAGAAATGACACATGTACACAGTTTACCTTAAAGTGGTTGTGTTTTATGGATATTAAAATGAAGAACTTATATTCAGATCAATTCCAGAGATTGACTGTAGGGGCATTTACTAGATATGTCACATTTCATAAAAGATGAGATCCAGAGGCTACCTGGCCCTTTACAGAATCTGCCTATAGAACTTGTAGAAGTAAACACTACCCATCCAAATTTTACCATGTGAAGGGTGTAGAGGACCCGTAGAATCACTCAAGGTTGTATTATTAAACCTTTGGTTTAATGATATTCAACCTTTGGTTGTACTTTGAAGTTCCTTGACCTTCATCCTTCAACTGGAGGTTGTAGATCCTTCAACCTTTGGTTGATCTTTCCTTAAACCTTTGGTTTAATGATCTTCAACCGTTGGTTGTAGATCCTTCAAACTTTGGTTGGTTATACTTTCAACCTTTGGTTGTTTCTCCTTAAACCTTTCAACCTTTGGTTGTAATTTTAAGGTCAAGGGACATTCATCCTTCAACCTTTGGTTGTTGATCCTTAAACCTTTGGTTTAATACAAAGGTCCTTGACCTTACTCATTGGGCAAGCCCAACCTTCCTTAAACCTTTGGTTTAATGATCTTCAACCATTGGTTATAGATCCTTTAGGACATGTTCCACCCATTCCTTCCTATGGTTGATCCTTCAAACTTTGGTTGTCCTTCATCCTTAAACCTTTGGTTTAATGATCTTCAACCGAAGGTTGTAGATCCTTTAGTATGGATTGAACCTTCAACCCATTCCTTCCTATGGTTGATCCTTCAACCTTTGGTTGTCCTTCATCCTTAAACCTTTGGTTTAATGATCCTTCAACCTTTGGTTGTCCTTCATCCTTAAACCTTTGGTTTAATGATCTTCAACCATTGGTTGTAGATCCTTTAGGATGTGTTCCACCCCTTCTTTCCTATGCCTTATCCTTAATGGCCCTATAAGGGCATAGGGTACCATACATATGGTTATATGGCCCTATGAGGGCATGGGGTCCCATCATATGGGTTATATGGCCTGATGTGATTGATAATAATCAGATCATATCATCGCATTAATCAACTGCAAGGACCTTGAATGGCCCTATGAGGGCATAGGCTCCCATCAGTAATGGGAGTGCCTTCCATGACATGCTGAAGGACCTTATAGACCCCCTTAAGGGGGCATAGAGGCTTATTATCCTAATGGTTGGGTGGACCATAGGATATCTAAGTGTAGTTATAAGGAGGCAATAAGGCCTTCAATGATATGCTAATGGCCCCTCTTCTCCGCGGGGGTGTGCTACACGGATACCACTTACCTCCTGAGGGCTGGGCCATTGAGACCAGTGACCTAACTTGAGGGCATTGCCGACTGTTAAAATGATGGTGACCTCCTGAGGGGCATATCCTACTGGATAGCTGACCTAACTTGAGGGGTGGACTCAATAGGCTTTTGCCTGAGAGGACCATAGAGGACTGTTTAAGGCATGTAGGAGGCATTGATGGCAACGTTACCTCCTGAAAGCATCACTGGAATGGGTTGTATGAGATATTAAGGTAAATCTATATATCTATTAAGTGTTTCAATAGAAGTGTAATAATAATTTCAAAACTAAAATATTCTACTTCCTTCAATCACTATTTACATATCATCAGTGATTTACATATCATCAGTGATTTACATATCATCATAAAGTACCACTTCCTCACACAACAAGTCTTTGAGAAAATAATGAAGATGGAATACATACCCACAAAGCCTCTTGTTAGAGAAGCATTTGAATATGTGAGAAAAAAATTAGGAATAGTTCTTGTAAATTATCTTGTTAGAGAACCATTTCAACATGTGAGAAACAAATTAGGGATAGTTCTTGTAAATTATTTTCACTTATTTGACTTCAAAAAAAGAGCCTATGAAATTGAATGCAATATCAATGTGGTAGAGTACACAATATCTAAGGGGGAGAATACAATATATTTGACTTCAAAAGAAGAGCCTATGAAATTGAGTGCAATATCTATGTGGGAGAGTATACAATATCTAAGGGGGAGAATAGATATAAGGAAGGAATAGAAAGAGTAAAAAAAAGCATATGATTGTCTCAATAATTTGAAGTAGTCAAGAAAGATAACAAAGGACCATCAAAATTGAGTGCAATATCTATATGATATCTATATGATCAAGTGTCAATAATTTGAAATAGAGAAAGATAACAAACGACCATAAAAATTTAGTTCAATATCTATATGATTGTGTCAATAATTTGATAATTTGAAGTAGTCAAGAAAGATAACAAAGGACCATCAAAATTGAGTGCAATATCTATGTGGGAGAGTACACAATATCTAAGGGGGAGAATAGATATTGTTGTGTAACCAGCTCCAAAAATAGAAGAAAAGAGATATAAACGCCTTAGAAATGAGCCACTTCGAGGGGGCAACCTCCAATACATTACATAAATGAACAATTCTTGGATGATACAATTCACAAAACCTCCTTTCTATATATAGGGGTCCATGGGGCCATAATGTAATCCTAGTGGGCCACAATGTAATCCTAGCCGACCTAACAATAATAATTTAAGGGCACAATAATAACAAAATGGGGGTTACAAGGGTACAATAACAATAAGGGGTTTACACTAACAATAATAAGGGGCTATACTAGTGATATAGGGACCTAACATGCCCCTCTCCTTCAAAAAAGTGTTGTCCTCAACACTTGAGTAGCTCCGGGTGCTTCTGTATAAAATTCTCATCCTCCCATGTAGAATCTTCGGTGGGTAAGTTCTTCCACTTGATGAGATACTCTGAAATTGATCGATTCCGTAGTTGTCGAGTTCTTGTTTCCGTGACCGCTTCAGGTTCCAATATGATTTTTCCTTCCTCATCAAGTTCTGGCAATATTGTTTGAACTGGAAGATTTTCACCTATAACCTTCTTTAAGCATAAAACATGGAAAACTGGATGTACTCGCGAAGAAGCAGGAAGCTCCAATTTGTATGCCATAGTACCAATCTTTTGCAACACCTTGTAAGGACCATAGTACTTTGGCGATAATTTATTATCCTTCTTTGCTTGCTTGAGAGACATTTGTTTGTATGGTTGTAGCCGTAAAAATACCCAATCTCCTACATCAAAACTTCTCTCGCTACGATGTTGATATGCCTGTTGTTTCATTCGATTTTGTGCCAAATTCAGGTTATCCTTTAAGAGTTGGAGAACTTCTTGTTGATGCTCGATGTGATCTTCCACTGCTTGAACCTTCGAATTTTCCCTTAAAGATGATGTGATGGATGGTGGATGATATCCATAAAGTGCCATAAATGGGGTCATTTCTTCTGCAGTATGGAAGGAAGTGTTATACCACCATTCAGCGAGAGGTAACCACTTGACCCATTGTGTTTGTTTATCAGATACAAAACAACGAAGATATCCTTCCAAAAATTTATTTACTATCTCAGTTTGACCATCAGATTGAGGATGATAAGATGAGCTATGAGCTAATTGAGTACCCAAACAAGAAAATAACTCCGTCCAAAAATTTCCAGTAAAAATGGGATCTCTGTCGCTCACAATAACCCTTGGGCTTCCATGTAGCTTTTGAATTCTGTCCATAAATGTAGTAGCAACTATACTTGCTTTAAATGGATGAGATAATGCACAGAAGTGTGCATACTTGGTAAGTCTATCAACTACCACCATGATGACACTCTTTCCTTCGGACTTAGGTAAACCTGTGATAAAATCCATTGAAATCTCCTCCCAACGTTGACTTGGAATGGATAAAGGTTGTAGAAGTCCTGGGGTCTTAATTTTTTCCACTTTATTCTGCTGGCAAACCAAACATTCCGCCACAAACTTTCGAATATCAAATTTAAGGCCATCCCAAAAAAATTCTTTCTTCACCCTGTGGTAAGTTTTTAAAAATCCTGAGTGTCCTCCTAAAGGAGAAGTGTGCAATTCGAGAAGAATCTTTTGTTTTAGTTGGGAATTCTTACAAAGATATAAGCGATCTTTGTACCATAAGGAATCATTTTTCCAACTAAATGTATCGGATGTACTAGGATCTTGCTGCAACTTTTGAATGAGTGTCCATACATCTTTGTCCTTCTTCCATTCATCTCTTGCTTCGGTTATCCAATCTGGTTGGATAATAGAAATGGCACAAAGCAATGCTTCCACCTCTACATTCTTTCTTGAGAGTGCATCTGCAACAACATTAAGCTTTCCTTTTTTGTAGATTATTTCAAAGTCATAACCCAACATCTTTGTGACCCATTTTTGCTGCTCTTCTGAAGATAGTCTTTGTTCCAAAAAGTGTTTAAGACTATCATGATGAGTTTTTACCTTGAAGTGTCTTCCCATTAGGTAAGTTCGCCATTTCTTTAGTGCATGCAGTATTGCTAACATTTCCTTCTCATAAATAGGTTTCTGTAAATACTTTCCTTTGATTGGACGACTTTCAAAAGCAATGGGTCTTCCTTCCTGCATTAAAACTGCACCAATTCCATTTCTTGAGGCATCACATTCCACAACAAAGGTTTTTGTGAAGTCTAGCGTAGCTAAGACCGGTGCTAGGCACATTGCCTCTTTAAGATGTTCAAAGGCCTTAGTTGCTTCAGGAGTCCATGAAAATGCATCTTTCTTCAATAATGTTATTAGAGGTGCTGCTATTCTCCCATAATTCTTAACAAACTTGCGATAATACCCTGTTAACCCTAGAAATCCTCGCAACTGCTTTATGGTTGTGGGGACTTTCCATTCCTTAATGGATTTAATTTTGTTAGGGTCTACCTTAACACCCTCGTGAGATACAATATGACCCATATATTCCACCTCTTGTGCTCCAAAGAAACATTTGGATGTTTTTGCATATAATTGTTTCTCCTGCAATAGTTTGAGCACCCTGTCAACATGTTCAACATGATCCTTCCAAGACCTACTGTAGATTAGTATATCATCAAAAAATACTAGCACAAATTTTCTAAGGAAGGGTTGAAAATGGAATTCATCAACCCTTGAAATGTAGAAGGTGCATTGGTAAGGCCAAAAGGCATGACCAAAAATTCATAATGACCCTCATGAGTTTGAAATGTTGTTTTTGGAATATCTTGAGTCTTCATTCTAATTTGATGATATCCTGAACGAAGATCCAACTTGGTAAAATAAATTGCTCCATGTAATTCATCCAATAATTCATCAATCACAGGAATGGGAAATTTGGCTTTAATGGTGAGCTTATTGAGCTCCCTATAATCCGGACACATTCGCCATGATCCATCCTTCTTGTGTACCAATACTACAGGAGCAGAGAAAGAACTTTGACTGGGTTGAATTATACCCACCTCTAACATTTCTGCAATCATACGTTCAATTTCGCTCTTTTGGAAGTAAGGATATCTATAATGCCTGATGTTTGGAGGAACACTTCCTGGAATCAAATGAATAGCATGATCATGATCATGAATAGGTGGGAGTCCTTTGGGAGTTTCAAACACCTTGGAATGATTGTCCAAGACTTGTTGGAGATCTGCAAAAATAGATGATTTTGATGTCGGAACTTCTAGTGAGCATAATTGTGCAATTACGCCTCGTTTTTCTTTCTTTAGAAGCTTTTTCATGACATTAGAGCTTATTATCCTTCCCGGCTTCCCTTCAATACCCCGTAATTCGACTTCCTTTCCTTCTAAAAAAAATTTTAAGAAAAGTTCTTGAAAATTAAAAGCTACCGTCCCCAAAGATTGTAACCATTGTACTCCTAGTACAACATCAGCACCTCCCATAGGAATGGAAAGCATTGGACTAGTCAACACATATTCCCCCATGGTTAGCTTGATATTATGGCATTTTCCGGAGCAATTTATAGTTCCTCCATTTGCAACCATCACTTGACATTCTGGTGCTGGGTATAGGAAACAATTCAATTCCTTGGCTACCTTACAATGAATAAAATTATGGGTACTACCTGAATCAATCAACACTATTACCTTTTTCTTCTTGATATTTCCTTCTATCTTGAGAGTTTGAGGAGTGGTAGTTCCTGCCAATGCATTACATGATATGGTCAGACTCATTTCTTCCTCTTCTAGGGTTGGTTCCTGGTGTATATCCTCTTCTTGTTCATTTTCTTCTTCCTCTTCACAATCTATGTAAAATAATTTCTTCTCGACACACTTATGACCTTTAGTGTATTTGCTATCACAACTATAGCAAAGCCCTTTTGCTCTTTTTTCTTCCAATTGTTGTGGTGTCAACCTTGTAGGTTGTGTAAATCTAGGCGTAGCAACACTTCCTTCTTTATAGAATTGAGTGGTAGGCTTCCTTGTCGCCATAATTTTACATTCAACTTTTCTTGCCAACCTGAATGCCTTCTCCAATGAATCGGGTTCCAAAACGCGAACTTCATGTTGGATGTTATCCTTTAAAGTGCCTAGGAAGAGATCAATCCTGTGTTCCTCTGTAAGATCAGTTACCCTTATATTCAATTTTTTGGAAGTCCTCAATGTGCTGCCCCACTAAACCCTTTTGTTTGAGATTTATCAATTGGGTAAAGAAGGTGTTGCTCTTTGTATCCTCATAATGTGCTATCATTTCCTCCGTAAAAATTGACCAAGTGACAATTTTTTTACGGGAGCAAAGCCATTGATACCATACAAATGTATTTTTTTTCTAAATGTAAAGTTGCAATGCGTACCTTTTGTGTGTTTTGCACGTTATGGAGATCAAAATATTGCTCCATCTGTAGTATCCATGTTACAGGATCCTTTCCATCAAACTTCCTCATATCCATTTTTGGAATATGGTGGTTCTTCCCGCCAACATTCGAGTTTATGAAGTCATGATTAACATTTATTTTGTTCTCATCATGAGGTTCTTCTCCTATATTTCCGCCATTAGGAATCATTTATGGTTTTAAGCTTGTCATCAAGCCTTCCATGTATGCTTTTAGATCACTCTTCATGTTTTCCATGTTGTCTTTCATGTCATCCATCTTAGCTTCCACGCATTTCTTCAAACTGTCCATCTTCACTTCCATGCCTTTCTTCAAAACTTCCATTTCATTTTTTGTTGCTCTTTGCGAGAGTGAAAACTGTTGCATTTGCTCTTGTAATTTTGATAGATCATGTTGCAATTCTTCATCTTCATGAGTCATAGTAGAGCCTTCCGAAGGCTTAATGGGTGTTGAATTCTTTTTAGGGGCCATTTTAGAATCCAATATTGATATCTATTCTACAAGATTCCCTTGGAATCAATTCAACTTGATTCTTCAAACAAGACTTATGCAATTCGGAAAAAAAATACACACCTTTTACTAGCTTTTAGGAGATCGATATTGAAATTGAATTATCTCTGTAATTGAAAATCTTCGATATCTTAAATTCAGCCCTGTAGTAGCCCTCTGACGCTTCTTTCAAATGCCACAGGTCTGACCTGATTTTGATTCTCCAAGACAAAGTTGTGTCCAATCTCCCACAATGACCTAATTCTGGACTGGTTCAGTAGAGCGAACTTGTACGACTTGCCACGTGTCACTGTTTTGTCCTTTGTCTCTGAAATTGATAGCCAAGAAACTACATGCCATGTACTTGTGACCACTTTTGACGGAACTCCAATCCAATCTTCAGAGAGAGAGTTATTGAACTTTTCCCACGATCACCTCTTTGAGATGAAATTCAGGAGTCTGAAAAAGCACTACCTTCCACAGATCATATCTCCAAAAATATTGCGAAACAAGCTCTGAAATTTTTTGATGACTTTCCTCAGGATTTCAGCTTCGCACCATATGAATTTCAGATTCTGAACCTTCTTAGAAAATAATTTATAGCGCAAATTCCACGATGACCTTTTTAGGAGCCTGAAACAATACCTGACTTCCACAGATCATATCTCCGAAATTATTGCGAACCAAACTCTGAAATTTTTATACAAGCTTCCTCAGGATTTTTTCTTCGCACCCTAAAAATTTCAGCTTCTGAAACTTTGTAGAAAAAAAGTTATAGCGAAAATTCCACGATGACCTGTTTGGAGCAGCGAAACCCTAGAATCCAAAGCTCCGATACCAAATGTTGAGTAACCAGCTCCAAAAATAGAAGAAAGAGATATCAATGCCTTAGAAATGAGCCACTTCGAGGGGGAAACCTCCAATACATTACATAAATGAACAATTCTTGGATGATACAATTTACAAAACCTCCTTTCTATATATAGGAGTCCATGAGGCCATAATGTAATCCTAGTGAGCCACAATGTAATCCTAGCCGACCTAACAATAATAATTTAAGGGCACAATAATAACAAAATGGGGGTTACAAGGGTACAATAATAACAATAAGGGGTTTACACTAACAATAATAAGGGGCTATACTAGTGATATAGGGACCTAACAGATATAAGGAAGGAATAGAAAGAGTAACAAAAAGCATATGATTGTGTCAATAATTTGAAGTAGTCAAGAAAGATAACAAAGGACCATCAAAATTGAGTGCAATATCTATATGATCAAGTGTCAATAATTTGAAGTATGTCAAGAAATATAACAAAGAACCATCAAAATCGAGTGCAATATCTATATGATATCTATATGATCAAGTGTCAATAATTTGAAGTAAAGAAAGATAATAAAGGACCATCAAAATTGTGTGCAATATCTATATTATTGTGTCAATAATTTGATAATTTGAATTAGTCAAGAAAGATAACAAAGGACCATCAAAATTGAGTGCAATATCTATGTGGGAGAGTACACAATATCTAAGAGGGAGAATACAATATATTTGACTTCAAAAGAAGAGCCTATGAAATTAAGTGCAATATCTATGTGGGAGAGTACACAATATCTAAGGGGGAGAATAGATATAAAGAAGGAATAGAAAGAGTAACAAAAAGCATATGATTGTGTCAATAATTTGAAGTAGTCAAGAAAGATAACAAAGGACCATCAAAATTGAGTGCAATATCTATATGATATCTATATTCAATCAAGTGTCAATAATTTTAAGTAAAGAAATATAACAAAGGACCATAAAAATTGAGTGCAATATCTATGTGGGAGAGTACACAATATCTAAGGGGGAGAATACAATATAAGGAAGGAATAAAAATAGTAACAAGAAGCATATGATTGTGTCAATAATTTGAAGTAGTCAAGAAAGATAACAAAGGACCATCATCAAATTCAAATTGAAAGATCAAGTAGTCTTCTTCATGAAGAATAAGCATTAACTAGGTTCATCATTTAAAGGGTTCATTTTTTAATGAAAATTTTTATGAATAATATGGAATGAATCATTACACATTATGATAAATATTGTATTTAAATGACATTTGATCTATGAATAAAAAAGAAAATGGGATCATCTGTTCATATATATATATATATATGTGTGTGTGTAAGAGAGAAATAAAAAGAAAAGGTAATTCCACCAAGCCTAAAGGAGCATGTCCTAATACATTAAATTATTTCCTAATACATTAAATTATGTTTGGTTTCTAGAAGCATTAATCATGAAAGAAAAGGTAATTCCACCAAGCCTAAAGGAGCATTTCCTAATACATTAAATTATGTTTTTTTTATAGAAGCATTAATCATGAAGAGTCATGAGATCCACATTTCGACCATACTATTTTGAAGTTAAAGGAGCATGTCCTAATACATTATTATGTTTGGTTTCTAGAAGCATTAATCATGACTTTTCTTTGAGATCCACATTTCCATAATAATATTTGCAAGTTCACACTTCCATCATGCTATTTGCAAGTTCTATATGAAGATATGTAGTCTAATAACTAATTAGTTCACATTTCCATAATCCTATTTGCAAGTTCTATATGAAGATATGTAGTCTAATAACTAATTATCAAGTTGTCATGTCCTAATACATTATTATGTTTGGTTTCCGTCATACTATTTGCAAGTTCTATATGAATATATGTAGTCTAATAACTATACAGTCTAGCCCATATAACATATAACAGCCTTTAACAGTATGAGCAAAGAGTCAAAAAAAAGAGAGGCCTCCAGCAGAGTTCCACATGTTCATCAAGGTAAGCAACATAATATCGGAAGTGAAACAATGACACCACTAAAAATATGTGAATTTAGATATTAAATTGACATTTATTGCAAATGACATGTGCATGGTTTATCTTAAAGTTTGACTTAAAAATTTTATGGTAGAATTCACATCTAAAATTAATGGGAGGAAGCCTTTATTTTGTGGGAGAAATGATGTGCATGTAAACAGTTTACCTTGAAGTGGTTGTGTTTTATGGATATTAAAATGAAGAAATTCTATTTAGATCTATTCTAGAGATTGACTGTAGGGGCATTTACTAGATATGTCACCTTCCATAAAAGATGAGATCCTGAGGCTAGCTGGCCTTTTACAGACTCTGCCTATAAAACTTGTAGAAGTTAAGAAATTTACATTGAAAAATTTACTTGTGAGAAATTTACATTGACAACATATAGAGATTCAACTAGGCTTGTGAAAAGTACAAGTGGACAATGTATAATTATACTTAGAAGAGTCTTTGGTTTAATGGTTAAGCAAGAAAGAGTCGTTAGTTTCTCTATCTAGAGTAGAAATGGAATACATAGTAGTTACTTCTTTTTGAGTGTTTTGGATGAAATGGGCTCTACAAGATATTAAGGTAAAATTCTTTTTGAGTGAGTAGAAGTGGAATGTACATAGTAGTTACTTCTTTTTGAGTGTTTTGGATGAAATGGGCTCTACAAGATATTAAGTAAATTTATTTTTGAGTGAGTAGAAGTGGAATCTACATAGTAGTTACTTCTTTTTGAGTGTTTTGGATGAAACGGGCTATACAAGATATTAAGGTAAATTTCTTTTTGAGTGTTTTGGATGAAATGGGCTCTACAATATATTAAGGTAAGGTAAATTTATTTTTGAGTGTTTTGGATGAAATGGGCTCTACAAGATATTAAGGTAAGGTAAATTTATTTGAGTGTTTTGGATGAAATGGGCTTTGCCAGATATTAAGGTAAATCTATATATCTATTAAGTGTTTCAATAGAAGTGTAATAATAATTTCAAAAATAAAATATTCTACTTCCTTCAATCACTATTTACATATCATCATAAAGTACCACTTCCTCACACAACAAGTCTTTGAGAAAATAGTGAAGATGGAATACATATCCACAAAGTGTCTTGTTAGAGAAGCACTTGAATATATATGTGAGAAACAAATTAGGAATAGTTCTTGTAAATTATCTTGTTAAAGAACCATTTGAACATGTGAGAAACAAATTAGGGATAGTTCTTGTAAATTATTGTCACTTATTTGACTTCAAAAGAAGAGCCTATGAAATTGAGTGCAATATCTATGTGGGAGAGTACACAACATCTAAGCGGGAGAATACAATATATTTAACTTCAAAAGAAGAGCCTATGAAATTGAGTGCAATATCTATGTAGGAGAGTACATAATATATAAGGGGGAGAATAGATACAAGGAAGGAATAAAAAGAGTAACAAAAAGCATATGATTGTGTCAATAATTTGAAGTAATCAAGAAAGATAACAAGGTACCATCAATATTGAGTGCAATATCTATATGATAGAGTGTCAATAATTTGAGGTAGTCAAGAAATATAACAAAGGACCATCAAAATTGAGTGCAATATCTATATGATAGAGTGTCAATAATTTGAAGTAGTCAAGAAAGATAACAAAGGACCATCAAAATTGAGTGCAATATCTATGTGGGAGAGTACAAAATATCTAAGGGGGAGAATACAATATAAGGAAGGAATAAAAAGAGTAACAAGAAGCATATGATTGTGTCAATAATTTGAAGTAGTCAAGAAATATAACAAAGGACCATCATCAAATTCAAATTGAAAGATCAAGTAGCCTTCTTCATGAAGAAGAAGCATTAACTAGGTTCATCATTTAAAGGGTTCATTTTTTAATGAAAAAAATTATGAATAATATGGAATGTCATTGTACATTATGATAAATCTTGTATTTAAATGACATTTGATCTATGAATAAAAAAGAAAATGGGATCATCTCTTCATATATATATATGTGTGTAAGAGAGAAATAAAAAGCAAAGGTAATTCCACCAAGCCTAAAAGAGCATGTCCTAATACATTAAATTATGTTTGGTTTCTAGAAGCATTAATCATGAAGAGTCATGAGATCCACATTTAGATAATACTATTTGCAAGTTAAAGGAGCATGTCCTAATACATTATTATGTTTGGTTTCTAGAAGCATTAATCATGAGGAGTCATGAGATCCACATTTCCATCATACTATTTGCAAGTTCACATTTCCATCATGCTATTTGCAAGTTCTATATGAAGATATGTGGTCTAATAACTAATTAGCAAGTTGTGATGTCCTAATACATTATTATGTTTGGTTTCCATCATACTATTTGCAATTTATATATGAAGATATGTAGTCTAATAACTATACAATCTAGCCCATATAAAATATAATAGCCTTTGATAGTATGAGCAAAGAGTAAAAAAATAGAGAGGCCTCCCAGCAGAGTTCCACTTGTTCATCAAGGTAAGCAACATAATATCGGAAGTGAAATAGTAACACCACTGAAGATATGTGAATTTAGAATGATTTCAACTCTTTTTTCAAAGGAGAAAAAACCCTGTTTCATATATTGATAACAGTTCATATACAAAATCGTCTTGATATACCCATAACAGGTTATCAAGTATAAAAGATCAGATTCTGTCTCATACATAAATACATTACAGCGGTATAAAAGACAATATGTAGTCACATTACAGAAATACATTATAGTAGTATAAAAGACAATATGTAGGACCACATTACAAAATATCAGATTCTGTCTCATACAAAAATACATTACAACAGTATAAAAGACAATATGTAGTCACATTACAGCAGTAGATCATTCTAGTTCAATCATTCTAGCATTGAGGAATCGAGAGAAGGCTCAGTAACGGCATAAGCTTAACAGTGGTGGTAAACTTCCATGCATAAGGCGAGAATCAGCCAGAGCGGATGAAATTGATGGATCCACAGGAACAGTAACAACTGCAGCAACCGAATGCATATCATACTACCAGAAATTCAACATACACCTTACAGTAAAAGGTAATGAAATTTAAAGCATAAAAAGAGTGAACAATAGTCCAGTGAGGCTTCTGCTAGCAAGGTGGTAGCCACCAAGTGGTGGAGAACTGGAAGAGGAGACTGAGAAGAAGTTGTTCCCTGGAACTTGTGATTCAAGAGAGGTCAAAAAGAGGAAATTTTATGTTTCAACAAGGTTCTTTCATTTCAATAAGGTTATTTTTTCAACAGTGCCCTCAAATATGTGGGACTGACTTAGGCATCCAATGTAAATTCGCGAGAGAAAGGGTGGCGCGTAGTGCTCACGAGGCCTATCAAGTTATTGCTTATTGTTGGGGTTATAATGGGTCCTGCCACCTTAGTTTGGTTATTAATGCTCTACGTCTCCCATATCCATAATGGTATAAAAGCTAGTCCTATTCCGCTAGCCTTCCTCGTGTACGCAAGCACTCAAGAAAGCAAGTCATAAGGCAATAACTGGGGTAAGTAGTAGAGCACCAACTATAGTAATGGGGTTAACAGGTGAGTTCTAAACCTCTTAAATGAATTTCTATCACTAAGGTAGTTAAGAAAGAATATCCTTGAGGATAATTTACCATCGACAAGTCCACCTACCATAAAGAAAATAATCAAAGCTACAGGGAAGATCCTCTGAGGTAAAATCAAGAATAGGAGAGCAGGATTGGGAGTTCTTCCTTAATGGTAGTGGCACTTCCGATTGACTCAATTAACTGGTTTATTGCGTCTTTTAGGTATGTGCCAAGCCTACTTCTATCCCCCTACTTGCCTACTTCTATTTCTAACAAGAAAGACATTAGTGATACCAAAGTTGTCGAAAAAAATTTATATGAAAAAAAATAAAATGAATAATTCATGCAGATTTCATGTGAATCCATTGATAAAGGTGCAGAGGAGGAGGAGAATTACCTAGTAGTTCGCTCGCTTGACGTCGCCAAAGATAATCACCAACAGAGCAGACGGAAGCAGCCTTAGACTAGAAGTAGCGCCGCAACAGATCACCAAACAGAACAGCAACAGAAAATCGCGCGAAGAAACAATGCTAAGAAACACAGACGCGGGAAACAAACAGATCACCGAACAGAACAACAACAAAAAATTGTGCGAAGAAACAATGCTAAGAAACATAGACGCTAGAAACAAACAGATCACCGAACAAAACAACAACAAAAAATCGCACGAAGAAACAATGAAACACAGACTCGAAAAACAAATGAACTTCGCTGGTGATATATTTATAAGAAGTAGTTCGGCTGAACTATTTTAAGAGTAAAAGTTCAGTCGAACTTTTAGTTCGGCCAAACTTTTGTTGTTGTTTTTCCCATCTCCGGAAAAAATTCTGTTTGCCCACGCCATCAGTGTGCCGTCAATCTAAACGGAAGAACGAGTTCGACCGAACTTTCTCATAAAGTTCGGCCGAACTATTGCCAAAAAAAAAAATTCCGCCCCCGATTCTCACAAAAGTGTAACCCAGCTTCACATATCTGCCCAATTGATAATGGCAGCACTGATAATTTTGTTTCTACATAAGTGGTGGAGAAATTGGAATTGAAGACAAAGAAACATCCAACACCCTACTAGGTGTCATGGCTTCAAAAAGGACATCGGCTATTAATGAAAGAACAGTGTGAAGGGGAATCCTAGTTGGGCAGCTACAAAGATGAGATTATGTGTGATGTGATGCCTATGGATGTATGTCACATATTGCTGGGTAGACCTTAGCAGTATGACAGAGGAGCTATGTATGATGGGAAAAAGAACACATACAAGTTTTGTAAAGATGGTGTCAATCATACATTGTTGTCGATAGAAGAAGAAGATGCATAAAAAAGAAGATCTTATCCGAAAGCTTTGTTACTGAGTGGAAAAGAATATCTGCAGCAGATTGAAGATGATGAGGTGAACTTTGCATTAATTTGCAAACCCAAGGTAGTAATTACTTCCACTAAAATTTCTGATTTATCAATTGAAATTCAAGAGATGCTGGAAAATTATTGTGATATCATTGTAGATGATTTGTCGGATGAATTACCACCTATTAGAAAGATCAACCATCATATAGATTTGATTCCAGGAGAAAATTTTCCAAATAAAGTAGCATACAGGATGACTCCCACAGAAAATGAAGAAATGAGGAAGTAGGTATAGGAATTGTTAGATAAAGAACTGATCAGAGAAAGTTTGAGTCTGTGTGCAGTGCCAACAATGTTGAGTCCAAAAAAATATGGAGGCTAGAGAATGTGCACTGACTCAAGAGAAATCAACAAAATAAGAATCAGGTATAGATTTCATTTACCCAGAATTGAAGATTTGATGGATTGTTTAAGTGGGGCAAGATATTTTACAAAATTTGATTTAAAGAGTGGATATCATCAAATTAGGATAAGGGAAGGCGATGAATGGAAAAAATCTTTTAAAACAAATGAAGGATTGTATGAATGGATGGTAATGTTGTTTGGATTATCAAATGCTCCTAGTACATTTATGAGGCTTATGAATGAAGTACAGAAGGAATTTATTGGTAAATTTGTATTAGTATATCTGGATGATATAATAATTTACAAGTTTAAAGAAGAACACCTGAGACATCTGAATTATGTCTTAAGGAAGTTGCATCAGGAAAAGTTGCTGGTAAATTTTAAAAAGTGTTCATTCATGAAGGAAGAGTTGATATACTTAGGCTTTGTTGTTTCTACTGATGGATTGAAGATGGACCTAGAGAAGATAAAGGCAATCATAGAATGGCTTTCACCTAAGAGTGTTTTTGAGGTAAGAAGCTTCCATGGTCTTGCTAGTTTTTATAGAAAATTCATAAGGAATTTTAGTAAGATCAATGCTCCTATTATTGGAACTATAAAAAAGGACAAACAAACATTTAGATGGACTGATGAAGCAAAGAAAAATTTCTATTTTTTGAAACAAAAGATAACAGAAAAACCCATCTTAGTTTTTCCTGATTTTAACAAACCTTTTCAAGTGAAATGTGATGCTAATGGAGAAGCTATTGGAGCTGTGTTAAGTCAAGAAGACATACTTGTAGCTTATTTCATTGAAAAACTGAATGAGACAAGAAGGATGTATTCTTCTTATGACAAAGAATTTTATGCAGTTGTGCAGTCATTAAAAAAATGGAGACACTACTAAATGTATAAGATATTGTGCTTTATCCAGATAATCATGCATTGCAGTACATTATTCAGCAGCCAAAACTAAATCAGAAACATGCAAAATGGGTAGATTATCTTCAGAGTTTCAATTTTGTATTGAAACACATAAATGGCCAGGAAAAAAAAGTAGCAGATGCCTTAAGTAGAAAGAGCATTTTAGTTCAAGAAAGTCAAATTCAAGTGTTGGGTTTTGATTTTCTTAAAGAATTGTATGAGACATATATGGATTTTAAAGAGGCATTTGAAGCATGCAGTAATCATTTTTTTTTGGACAGAAGTAAGTGGCTGGATTTTTTCTTGCAAGAAGGTTTTTTTTTTTAAAGAAATCAGTTGTGCCTACCAAATTGTTCTATGAGAGAAAATTTAATTAAAGAGAAACATAGTGGTGGACTTGGTGGACATTTTGGTGCAGACAAGACTTATGAACAACTGAGTCATTTTTATTTTTGGCCAAAGATGAGAACTGAAGTGGAGAATTATGTGCGGAATTGTAAAGTTTGTCAGTATGCAAAAGGAAGAAGTCAAAACACAGGTTTGTATGTTCCATTACCTATTCCAGATAAACCTTGGGATATGGTAAGTATGGATTTTGTTTTCGGTTTACCGAAAAAACAGAGAGGGAATGATGCAATTTATGTTGTAGTTGACGGATTTTCTAAAATGGCACATTTTATTGCATGTTATAAAACCAGTGATGCTACTCATGTTGCTAATATGTTTTTCAAAGAAATTGTAAGGTTACATGGGTTACCTAAAAGCATTGTCTCTGATAGGGACACCAGATTTGTTGGTCATTTTTGGAGGACATTGTGGAAAAATCTTGGTACTAAACTAAGTTTCAGCTCATCTTACCACCCTTAGAATGATGGACAGACTGAGGTGGTGAACAGAAGCTTGGGTAATATTTTGAGAAGCCTTGCAGGTGAACATCCTAAACAGTGGGATCAGATTTTGACACAGGCTGAATATGCTTATAATGACTCTCCTAACACGAGTACAGGGCAGAGTCCATTCCATATAGTTTATGGAATGCACCCAAGAGTGTATGAACTAAGAAATTTGGGAAAAGCAGAGATGAGAAGTGCTAAAGGAGAATATTTTTCTTCAGAAATTCAAGCAATACACTGACCACATAAAACAACAGTTATAGGACAGCAACATCAAGTACAAGAGCAGAGCAGATATGAAGAAAAAAGAAGTTAATTTTGAAGTTGGAGATTTGGTTCTAGCACACTCGAGGAAGGAAAGATTTCCAAAAAGGGCATATAATAAGTTGAAGTTTAAAAAAATTGGACCATGCAGAGTATTGAGAAAATTTTCTACAAATCCATATGAAATTGAATTACCCCCTGACATTGGAATATCTCCAATTTTCAATGTTGCTGATTTGCACAGGTATGAAGGTAGTGCCACAGATGATACAACTGAAAACAAACAAGAGATAGACTGGTTGAGATAGTTACCCACAACAAAAAAATTGCAGCCAGAGAATATTTTAGACAAAATATTGTCTAAGAAGACAAGAGGATGGGAATACTTTGAGTATTTGATAAAGTGGAAAGATCAAACAGTTGTAGAAGCTACTTGGATGACAGATACCATGCTACATAAATTGGGCAGTTCTGTAGAGGATCTCATGGACATAAGCCCATGAAGATTTTTTTCCTCAAGAGTCTGATGCAGGAGCATGAGGCTTTGAGGAAAAAGGACTTCATTTTTTTTCCAAAAATATAAAAAAAAATTACAAGCAAAGGAGTGGGATCCTTTAGCTGGCGATTTATTGTTTTTGTAGATAAGATTTGACTGGTATTCAGGGATTTGGATAGCTTGTATTTGATTCATTAAATTTAGTTTTTAGTTGAGAATTTTTAGGGAGAATATCAGGTAATATGTTTTTATCTAAAATTGGGCAAATTCGATGCATAGAATTTGATCAATTTGTTTGTATGAAAAATATATATTTAAAATGTAAGTTTGAAATGTATCTGGGGAAGGAGGTAATTGAGGTAAATAGGAATCGAATATAAGAAATTTCAATTCCTCCATATTGTATGAATGTAGGCATAATTTTCGAATTACTGAATGTTCATTTTCTTTCCAAATATTACTGAGTTTGGTTCCAGCTTATGCTTGGTTTAATTGACACTCCGCTTGTCAAATTATATTTAATGTAATAAAATTTGGCTTTTATTTAAATGTTAAATTCCTTGCATCGAGATCCTATAAGTTTTTGCAGAATCTGCTATTCGTGTGATCTGGTGGAGTGAACAAATGGAAGCACCGTAGCTTGTAAGGAGTTAAAAAAAAATATCGCATATCAAACTGCTCAGAGTTCAACATTTCAAGAAATCAAATTATATTGAGAGAGAGTTTTGAGGCTGTGGCATTGTGACTGTCCCTTCGCCTAGTGAATTGACGGCCTACGCATGAATATCGTTGATCCAACGACAATCGCAATTTTAGTTGCACGGAATTTAAAATTTCAAACAGGTCTGATATTTTATAATTTAGATTTAAGGAATTATATTGACCGTTCAACACTTCATTTAATCTGAAGAAATTCACATATTCATTGAAGATCCAACGAATATCTCATTTTAACATGCACAACATTTAAGGTGAAGTATGCATGCGATAATTTATGAAATGGGTGTTTAAAAAAATGTTGAAGTCCGTCGGTAAAATAAGTTAAGGGAAAAAATACATTAATTTGTTTGATTTATATTTCTACCATTTATGAAAAGACTATAAACTGAGTTTAATGCATTTGAAATTGGTATTAAGAAAATTAGAGGTTGATGGCTGACAGTCTGAAGGAAAACCGTGAAGCGGTTCCACCTGAACTTGAAGAAATAGTTTCAAAATTTGAGAGTTTATCTTTGACTCCTGCATCCAGACCACCATTGAACACACCTCACTCTCATATATGAACGTGCTCAAATGCACCAATATGCAACACAAGTGGTTTTTCAGCCTCTCATTATCTGCATATGCCATATACGTAGCATAAAAAACAAAGAGTTTTTAATTTTTCCCTTGTACAGTCGATGCCATCTTCGGATGAGTTTCAACAGCTAGGAATTCTACCCCATTATGGCCTTGAATATAAAATTTATTCTCCAAAAGAGGCTTCTTGTTTTCCTATTATCATGTAGAGGGGAGTTCAGGAACACCTAACAATAGTGACAATATCATCAAGCTCTTCTTGAAATACATCTATTTAATAATAGATGCATTATAATACCATGTGTGGATGCGTCATAATCCCTGGTGTAGATGTGTTCATATGTATAGTGATATATCTACAATGCACTTGATATCATATCTCCACTAAAAGTGACATAATATGCTCCATGTATCAAGTGTGTAGCTTCTTATAGTATCAGATTTTAAAATATAAACCTTTATTTTTCTTAAAAAATCAACTCCAAAACAAAGAAACAATGTCTCAGGCACTGCATAAGAATGTAGTGTGGCCAAAATTCATGTGATTTTCTACCATATGTAGGAATATGATGTCTACTAGGTTATATGAGAGCTACATAATAGAATCTAAAATTTATTGTCTCAAGTCATACCTTCAACGAAATTAAGATCAATTTTACAAGAATTACAATATAGGAATACTAGCTAAAAATAGAAAAGTTTTAACCAAAATTCTAAGCACAAAAATAGAAAATTCTAAGCCAAACTAATCATCAATCTATTGGTGCTTAAACAAGAAAATACCTTTTTGTCTGAAAGGCTCTGTTCGACAACATCGATATTTCCCATCCAGCCAGAATGTATACTATAATGCTGCAATTCCACATGCACATAACATATAAGAGACAAGAATCATATCAAATGCAAGAAAACAGATGAAAATCCTGGGTTATACAATTGATGTGCAAGAAAAAAATTTAGATATGGTTTGACAAATCTTGTACACTTTCTTCATGTTGAAGATGAAACTATTTTCATCCTTACCAGAATATATGTTATTTAAGTTAACTCTTCATAAGAAGAAATGCATTTGAAACCTTTCCAAAACATCAATAATCCATGTTAGGGGAGCATCTGAAATCATCCTGGAAAATATAAGCTTTCCATTTCAAATGCGACTCTAAATACTCAAAAAACAAAGATCTTTCTAAAATAAGATAATATAGCAAGCCACACTATTTTGGGTCACTTGCAACTTGTGAAATCAACTCTGTCATATAATAAGATCACATTTATCATTACTCAAAACAATGAGGTTAATATTCTAAACTGGGTCTCCTACTTTCAAGTTTTGAGAATTCTCAAGCCAACTCATTAGCTAATGAAGCCACCATTCTGAATAAAGGGATCTTGAGGAAAGGCTGGGGTGATTTCATCATTTAATCCCCTAAGAAACTATGCTTTATGAACTCAAGACAATTTCTACTTATTAGTCTTCAAGTGCAGGTGGGGATATGCAAGGACGTGACCCCATCTCATTTGCATGCGAGAATTAACCACTATCCTATCTATTGAATTCTCCCTTTTGTTTTCATAGTGGCAAAGTGGGTCAATTTAGCAGTTCTAAGATGAAATTTAGAACATCTTTTGTATTCTCTTCAGCCATACTCAAACGCATCTACTATCTTTGTTATGGTGTAGAAATAACAGATTGAAAGGATGCTCAAGAGATTTAGTGAACTCTTCAAAGGCATGAAGAGACTATCCAATGTAATAGAATCCCTCTTTTCTTAATGACTTATAAGGCCACGAAAACGAACATAAATTTTCCAGACATAATGCGACAATTATGAATCTTTCTATCCAACAAAGGAAGACTATATATGATTTGGAAGCAAAGTGTAGTGTGCTTAACAACATGGTCATCAACCTTGATAACTATTCACACTCCATAACCTCAAACCATAGACTTTCAATCAATTTTGTTTACATAGATCTGAAAAGAGGACGAGATAGTCTATTAGATGAAAGATGGCATGGGCATCGAAAAAAATAATTCTCTTCCTTCAAATGTTGGTCAAGAGGAAGCTAAAAGTTTCCATGTATTTCACTAATCCTCATGTTTTTCAAAGTAATTAGATGTTTATTTTTAAGTATTATACTTACAAGAACAACTAGGATATAATAATCGTAGACACTAAACAAACTCTCTTTTATGATTCTTGAGTTTCCAATTTGTATGATACTCTATAACAATGTTATTAGAAAAAGACAAGAGTGGTCAAAACCTATTGATCCAATCAATTGGAGGGAAAAACTGGTTTGAACCAGTTTGGATTCATATTGATGCACATGAATATATATGTTTTTTCTTTAAAATTGGAATATTTTATGTGCTTTTGTTGATCGATTTTTTGGTCTATTTTTTTTCTAGTTCTAATCACTTCTCGGTCCTCTAATAAAAAAAATACCGAGAATGCATCTTCACATTTAGCACGCTTTGTCTTGACCAAGTTACAACCAACCAAACTAGGCTCCAAATCCAACATCAATCCCAAATGTTTAATGTGCATCCAACCCCAACTTCCAAGTCTACAATAATGACAATGATACAATTTTTTAGAAATAAATAATGTGTTCATGACTTAGATAAAATAGGAGAGAGGACATTGACAACAAGCATGTGCATGAAAACCAGAAGTCAAAAATGTGATGAAACTCTTATTTTATGCATAGTTGTATTTTCATAGAAACACAACCAACACAAATGGAGTCATGACACATAGTATGCAATGAAATTTATTCCATTAATAATGACAACTCACTCCAAAATTAACAAGAAACCTACCTGCAAGCCACGTTTGTGTAGAGAATTAGAGTTGTAGTAGGAATTTGGATGAAAATGAGAGAACCCCTTAAACAAAAAGAAGAAAGTTGGGAAACATAACCATTCACACAACTAGTTAGGAATTTCAAGCAAAGACTTTCTAATCACATATGTCTTCATAAGGATGACCTCAAGGCTCAAGACTATGAAGCACTTAAAGGTAATTACGTTAATTGTCTTAGAATTATAAAATTTAACTGCATTTATAAGTTACGAAAAAAATTACACAAATATAAAATTACAACAACTCATGAAGGAAAGAGACTCTTGGGAAATGATCTAGGAAGCAACGTCAAATTATTCAACAATTTATTGGAGAAAATGGAGGCCTGACACATAGTATCGTCGATGAAGGTTGGACACAATTTCCTCTGATGATGATAACTCACTTTGAAAAGAGAGAACACAACCATTCACTCAATTAATTTAGAGTTACATACAAGGTCTTGATAATGGCATACATATTCATAAGGATGACCACATGACATGTCAATTGGGTGTAGCTTGAGTGGTTGAGAGTGTTGGGGTTCCCATGTTTTGGCAAGGTTGGCAATACCAAAAGATGAGACAACATCAAACCACTTTCAGACCTCAGGATCTAGCCCTCCTGGGTCCAGAGAGGGATCTCTCTATATGAGAAAAGGTTTTTGTCTTTGAAGCTCAAAGTTAAGATATTAGGCTAGTTATGGGCACAGAGTTTGTTTGTTTGATTTTTGTTTGGTTTTTGGGAATCAGGAAAGAAGGGTTCAATATAAGACAAGGATGAGCAAAGAGGATTTTAGGCAAAGGAGAGATAATCTAGGGAACATGTCAAACCATTGGGCAATGGAGTCAGGAAAGGATTTGCTTGCTCATCAATATGAAGGCTTTCAGTTGGGCTAGTCATCTAAAGCATTGGATCTTAAAGATGATAATGTGGTGGGAAAGGAAATAAAGAAGGTGAAAGCAAGGAAACCTCCAAGGTGACCTTCAGAGATCAGATCCAGGGACAGGACATGCCATTGGACACCTGTGATCTAAAATCCAAAGGCTAACTCTTCAGACAAGGAAACAATAAAGATTTAGAACACAAAGTTAAAGACCTAAGATCAGAGAAAGACTTTTAACTCTCAATGCTTCGGCCTCCAGCTTGAGGGATCTTGGAAGGGTTAAATTAATTGAAAAGGATCCTAGTGAGATAGAGACAGAGTTCTAGGCCTCCCAGTGTTCCCAATTCATTCAATGAAATCCTAACAAGAACATCTAAGAGCAGATTCATTAATTCATACATCAGCTAGTAGGCAATGACATCCACTACACTGGTTAAATTAACTAAAATCAACCCTTAGATAACACATTTAGTAGAAAACATTGAAGGCAAGGAGAGCAGAAACATAGGGTACCTAACAAGGGTAAATCCTATGCCATATTTCTGATGCGAGCCAATAGAAATGAAATGAAATGAACTGCAAGTTAAAAACAAATACAGAGATAGAAAAACATCACCACTGCTTTAGATCAGGATCCAAAGAAATGTGCTTGTCATATTAAAGAGCAACACCAGTCAAGTACAACATTACCAATAGCTTGATATTCAGTCCGAAAACATCTTCCTCAGCCTATCTTACAACTTTACACAGAGACTATGTCTCAAAAGAAACAACTTGTAATTCTTTGATAACTGATCAACAACCTTACAATGAGTTTCTTCATGGATTTTATAGTTGAAGGATGAGTAGAAGAGGTAGGTGAAAAACTAAATGAAGCATTAAAACTCAGAAAAGGAAGAGGGCCGAAGCCCATTCTATTTTAAATTATGTGCGTTTATCTCTGGTACTCTTTGGGTGAAAGAGTGGTCTTCGTGAGACTTCCATTTACTCCAAGTATGTCTCTGATGTACTTTGGCTACAGTACTCCGTAGTACTTCAGTGAATAAACAAAAAGGCAAACGAATGACTGTGAGATCTGCCATACTGCAAAACAAATGCTATGGTAGCATTAGGACTGTTGTCAGGGCTGAAATTTCATCAGGAACACGGTAAATAATGGGAACTATATGGGTGCTTTGTCCTTTCACAGGTAGGAAAATTTTGCTGATGTTGACACCGAATATATATCGGTTTCTACGCATTGGACCTTCTGAGTGATTTATGAGGTCTTCAATTTGGTACCTTGCCCTTAAAATACTGAATCAAGGCTTACATATTTTCAATGATGTGCCTTAGAACTCCTTAACTCTGTACTGATACTCTTTGTCGTTTCGACTGTCTCTGTTAGTGAAAGTCCGAGCTTTGGTGGAAATCACGCTCCAGTACCTTCCCAAGTTCTTCTCTGTGCTATCGGGCTCTGAACCTTGTTTCACTGAGCTCTGTGTTACTGTAACAACGATTATGAATCATGGCGGTGTTTACTGCCTGCATCCTGCAAAACCCTCAACTGTGTTAAGAAATCCAATGCATGGGAGGGTGGACAGAGTGGAGAGTCAGGAAGATAGCGGTGCAGCGGTGGTAAAAATGGCAGTTTCGGATGAAACAACGGTGGAGAAATGCATAACCTTAATGTAAAACATTCAACATTTAGTGTAAACTGCGGAAGTTTGGAATTAGGTGAAATGCAAAGAAATGAATGAAGTGCAATGGAACTGACTGCGCGTGGTGGGACCCGACGTGGGTGGAGGGTGATTAGTTTTGGACCATTAGATCTCAAGACGAGATCAATGGTAGAGGTCGAAAGATGGAGCTAATAAAGGCTTCGACGAAGACAAGCGGTGGAGGAAGCGATGCAATATGAGCCATTGATCTTGGACCAACCGACGGACGTGATCAAATCGGAGGGTCGCAATTGGGGGAAGAAGGAGTGACACATTAAAAAAAAGTTGCGATTGCGATTGGAGCGAGGGTGTGATTGAGCGCCATCCGTCCGATCTGGGCCTAGATCGACGGCGGATATTGAATTGGTGGGGAGAAAAGGAATGGAGCGATGGGATCTGGGTCGTTGGATCCGAAAGGATGGAAAGTTAGGATTCGTATCGGCAGATCGCAATCGGGGAAACATTTAAGAAGTTTCGATTGCGACGGAGCTATTAAGTGCTAGCCGTTGGATTAAATTATGGATCAACGATGGAGATGTAGTCGGGGGATCGCAACCGCAACGGGCGGAAAGTGGCATCAATTGACAATTGAGATTATGATCGGAGTGGGAAAAGCGGGAAAGCGAGGGCCGTCGGATCTAAAGGTGAAATCGACGGCAGGAATTACGGCGCGAGGCTACAGACCAATCCCAATCGCATCAGGATTTTCTTCATATAACACAAAAATGCGCCCATCGAAAGTTTTGCGATTGCAATTAGCACCTAGACCATTAGTGCTTGATATTAGCGCTAGGGGCATATGGAGAAGTGGTTTGCGGGGCTGGCGGAAGAGGGGCTGGGCCTTAATATAAGGTGGGAAGTGGGTTTTTTCCCTTTTTTAATGAAAATTAGGACCAACCGGGAAAACGATAGAGGGATAAAGGGGTTATTTGGCCGAACAAGGGGTATGTGTAGGATTTAAAGGGGATTTTGGGAGGATTTAGAAGGTAAAAAAGGGGGAACTTTAACAAAGGGGAAGGAGGTTAAAATGGGACATTTTGCAGGGATACAAGGGGAAAATGTAGGCCTTTCGGAGCACAATTTCTTGCAATCAGTGAGACTTTTTGGATGGAAATAGCAGAGAAAATTTTATCAAAGGACATAAGTCATGAGGAGGCTTCAAGGATGATGTGTTTTCAGAGGAAATGCATTCCTTGAAGGCTCAAAAACATTTTAGCCCCCTATTTGCTTGTCAAAAATTTATAGGGGGCTAACAGTGGCTCCACATGGGGATGGCTTCTTCTTGAAGGAGTTAAGAATTCAGAAAATGATCTTTGGAGTAGGCCAGATGCCTGCTGCTTGAGCCACCTTTCTTCTTTTATTTTCAGCTGCCACAATTGTGAATACATCAATTTAGCAGAAAAACTATCCCAAACAAACTACCTACCCATCCTACAATCCTAGCATTTTTTCTTCTAGGGTGCATTTGAACTAGCAGACCCTTTACATCTTTTTTATTTTTACAAACAAGAAAATAAACCTATTCTATTTCTACCCTTATTGCTCCATGAGACTAGATTAAGCTGTTGGTCTCATATGTTTCTCTACCTAATCTAACATCTGCTGGGATTAAACTGTCCAGCAGATTTCTTTTCTATATTCTACAACAGAAATTTAAAAATAGTCAAACTAGGATTAGACAGTCTAGTTTGTTGTAGATCCAGGGCATAAAGACAATTGCACATGGACAGAAACTTGTAGAAAACTAAAACCAAAATCTTGAAGGCTTGAAATCTGAAATTTTGAAGCATCCTTCTTTCCTTTGTGACTCAAGTTTTGAGCTTGTCAGAGTCACTTTCTCTTCTTCATTCAACTCTGGTTTTGGGCATGTCAGAGCTGACTCTTCTTCCTTAGTTGCTGTTTTAGATCTTGAACATGCTAGAACCAACTGTTTTCCTTCTTTGGCTCAGGTTTTGATCATATTAGAGCCAATCATTTTCATTTCTGAGGTTCATGTTTTGAGCATGTCTGAACCTCTCTTTTCTTTCTATTTTTTGGAACATTTTATCTTTTTCTTGAAACATAACACAGCAATGGTATTTACAATGAAAATGGAAACTATAAATTGAAAATCAGCAGAAGTAGTGTTTGAGCATCCTGCCATTGACAGGACCCCCAAACAGCACTGTACCATCTAAATCTTGTAGGAAAAAGGCATTTGGACCCACAGTGGCCTGGATGATGTAGGGACCTTGCCACAAACTGTCAAACTTGCCGTGATTTCCTTTGTCCTCTCTCCTGGAGTCCCACTTCAGAACTTTATCTCCAATTTTGAAATCAGAAGCTTTGGTTCTTTTGTCAAACAACTTCTTTATGTTTTCCTGAACTTTCACGGCTCTGTTATAGACCTCTTCCCTTGTTTGCTGGAGATGAATCATTTGGTTTATCCTCCTCACCATGCTATTTTCTTCTGTCTGAATCTCTTGGACAAGTTTGATCACTGGTATCCCCAGGCTGGTAGGAAAAACTGCTTCAGTTCCATAGACAAGCTGATATGGTGACATGCCAATGGATTTCTTTGTTGTAAGCCTGTCAACCCACAAAGCATGCACCAACTTCTTATGCCATGACTTCTTATTCTCTTCCAGCAGCTTTTTGATGATGGTCACCAGGCTCTTGTTTGATGATTCATCTAATCCATTACCTTGAGGGTAATAGGCAGTTGAATGACCGAGTGTTATTTGATACCTGTGACAAAAATCAACCATTTTCTTGGATCCAAAAGTAGCAGCATTATCAGTGATTATTTTCCTTGGGCAACCAAACCGAGAGAGGATGTGGTCTTCTAGGAACCTAATGATGACTGAATCTGTGGCGTTCCTAGCAGGTACGGCCTCTATCCATTTAGTGAAGTAATCTGTGGCTGTTAAGATCCATTTGTGTTGTGCAAAAGAAACAGGTGCATTTCTCCAATGAAATCTAGGCCCCATTGCATAAAAGGACCTTCAACAGTAATGGGTTGTAAAGGGAGGGGGAGGAGTTTTCTTTTGCCTTCAAAAATCTGGCATTGGTGGTAGGCAGTTATCATCTTATGGATGTCATTGAAGAGTGTGGGCCAATAGTAGCCAGCTCTGAGTATTTTGTTAGTAGTGGATTTCCAGTTCAGGTGACCTCCACACTCTCCTTCATGGAACTCTTGTTTAATCCTTTCTACTTCAGACTCAGGAAAACATTTAAGCAATAGGCCATTTGTACTTTTCCAATATAAGCATTCATTCATTATGCAGTAGTTTATGGCTTTAAGCTTCAGGAATCTGGCCTTGGTCTTCGATAGTTCAGGAGGGGCATTGAGGTGTGTGAGCACGTAGAGAATGTCATAATACCATGGAGAGTTTTGAAATTTCTCCTCAACAGTGGGATCAGGAAATCCTTCCTTCTCATCCAAGGAATCTACCATGTTTATGTCAAGGGCTTGTAAATTTGATTCAGCCATTAGTTGAGCCAAACCCTGGCCTTTGATTAGTTTTGTGGGTTTTATCTCAAGGTCATATTCTAGACTCACAGCCACCCATTTTCTCCTTTTCCCATCTGGGTCTTGGGAAAAGCTGTCTTTAACCACTATGTTGGGTACATAGGCTATGGTGTGGGAATGCAGTATGTATACCCTAAAGTCTTTCAAGGCCTTAACTAGAGCATAGGCCTGTTTTTCCATTATGTTGTATTTCAAGGGTGCATCTCTCAGTGCTTTGCTGAAGAAAGAAATGGGCTGTTCCATTCCCTCTGGATTTTTCTGCAGTAGGACTGCACCCACAGTATGCTTGGAGGCAAATGAAAAAATCAGGAAATCTTTTGAGAAATCTAGGCTGATTAGGACAAGAGCCTGGGTGAGTGCAAGTTTAACTGATTCAAAATATTTCTTAGCCTCAATAGTCCATTTAACTCCTACACCTTTCTTCAACATGTTATTCATATTCCTAAGGTGTTCAACTAAGTTGGGAATAAGCCTCCTGAGGAAGTTGATTTTCCCAATGAAGGACTGTAACTCTTTGATGTTTCTCGGGTGTGTGATTTGTAGTATTCCCTCAAATCTTTGTGGGTCTATCTTAATCCCTTTCTCGGATATGATGTGGCCAAGGAGCTTACCTTCTTGCAGCCCAAATACAGTCTTTTTAGGTTTCAATGACATACCAAACCTTCTACATTTTTCAAACACTCTTCTCAGATGTTCTAGGTGTTCTTCTTCAGTTTTGGAGTAAACTGTTATGTCATCTAGGTAGATAACAATGAAGTGCCCTATTTCATCTAAAAATGCTATGTCCATTGCTCTTTGGAAGGTGGCACTAGCGTTCATCAGTCCAAAGGGAATTTTAACATACATAAAGGTGCCCCATGGAGTGGTAAAAGGTGTTTTGAGTTGGTCTTCTGGGAGTACTAAAACTTGGTTGTAACCTGAAAATCCATCTAACAGGGAGATCCTTTTTGAGCATACTACCTTCTGAAGAATGCGCTCCATTCTTGGCAAATGATAATTGTCTTTGAGTGAGGCTTTCTTAAGATTCCTAAAATCAATACACAGTCTGATCTCCCCTGTTTTTTTTCTCACAGCCACTAGGTTTGATACCCAATCAGAGAATCTCACAGGAACTATTATGCCTGCCTCATACATCTTCTTTATTTCTTTTCCACTGCAGGGAATTGTTTTGGGTTTATTCTATGGTGTTTTTGTCTGAAGGGTTTTTGATTTTCTTTCAAGGGTATTTTGTGTTGTATGATGTTTGTGTCATAGGCCTTTAGGTCCTCATAGCTCCAAGCGAACACATCGATGAATTCCTTGAATAGGTCAATGTATTTTTTTTTCATGTTTGCAGGCAGGGACTTAGCCAATTTAATCACCTTGGGTTTGCCTTCAGTGCCTATGTTGCATTTCTCAACATCAGATTCTGCGTGTTCTATAGTGGGCTTTTTTTCTACATCATCAAAGTCAAAAAGGTCTTCTAAAGGTGCCAGGCCTTGAGTTATGTTCTTATCTTTGACCTGCAGCACCTCTACTTCCTTATTATCTGCGTTTTCACATTTTTCATTTCGATTTCCAACCTGTTCGTTCAAAGTTTTTATTTCTATGTTACAGGGTGTTTCTTCCTCATCTGAGGGCTCTTCACTTAGGCAGCCATCGTCAGATTTAGAGTCTGAATCGGAAAATTCAAACTCATTCCTACCTATCAGGAAATCCTCAATCTGTTTGTCGCCCTCAAAGACCTGCCAGTATTTTTCGTTATCCGGCACTGCAGGTCTGAATTTGGTCTGAATGATGATTTGTTGGTCACTGGGAGGCTTGTGATACACACTATCCATGCAGGCTAATCCATTTGCAATTGCGTTCTGACTCCTAGGGACAAACTCCAGGTCGTATTCCACAAAGGTTTTCAATAGATCCATAGCGTCATTCCTGTACGCTCTCAGCCTAGGATGTTTCACTGTGTATTCACCATTCACTTGTTTAATGACCAGTTTAGAGTCCCCATGCACAGTTATCCTACGGGCTCCTAATTTTCTCAACAGATTCAGGCCTAGGATAAGAGCCTCATACTCTGCGATATTGTTTGTACATTTGAAATGCAGGTTACAGGCATGGCTCTCTGTGTTATGTACCCACACCCCTTCTCCAGCTATTCTCTTGGTGCATGACCCATCGAAATTCATTTCCCATAAGGGTTGGCTCTTGGGCTTATCATTGTTTCGTTCTTGACGTGGTGTATGAGCTTGTGAAGGGTGACTAATCAGTTGACTACATCGTATTTCTGGCTCACTCTGAGTTTCGTTTTTAGTGCACTGCCCATAGGTTTCAACATCATTTTCTTCTGAGTCTAAGGTAGCCATTATGTTAAATTCTATGGGCCCTGTTTCATTGTTTGTATCTCTGTTTTTGAATCTTGGCTCCTCTAGAGTTTCATCATTGCAAAGGATGAAGGAGTCAATATCTGTGTGTACAGAGTATAAAGGTGAATTTTTAGGCTTTTCGAGGCTACTGACCAGGAATTTCATTTGTGCCTCTCTATACAGTCTTCTAAGTTGGCTAAAAATAGGGATTGTGGCATATGCCCCATCCATTTGCATCGTACCCTGCAGCTTGGCTCTCCATGACCTTGACAATAGCATACCATACTTAGGTGGCACATCTGCCACCACAACATCCATGACCGTACATTTTTCTGGAATCTAGGTAAGGCTTACACACAGATCTTTGATTAGGCCCAGACATTTTACTCTGCTAGAGTCAAATGAATATAAATATTTATAGGGGCGGGTTATCTCTAGGCCTAGCTTTTCCATAACCACCTTAGGCATCAAGTTGTGGGACGCTCCAGAATCATGCATTGCATTGTGAAGGATATTATCATGGATATTGAGACTGATATAGAAAGGGGGTACTACCCCTTCTTGAAACTTCCCTTCTATCTTCGGACCAAACATAAGGGCTGGTTGATCATCACTCAGGTTGACAGTGTCACTATTCTCACCTAGGTTTAATTCTTTCAAAATTTGGCCTTTATATACATCCTGAGTGGCCAGCTCGGAGAGTGGGACAGAGATTTTAATTTTTGCAATCTCACTTTCCAAATTGAAAGTGGGCTGACTCTTTGGGATGTTCAACCCTGTTTTTCTAGTCACCACCTTGGTGGCAGAATCAGTGGGCTGATTCTCACTATGTACAGTTTTAGAAACTGTTTTATCAGGAGCACTAACTCCAGTGCTAGTGTTGCTAGATGGTTGGCTTTGTTTATCAGTGTTTTGGTTGTATTTTTCTTTGCTCTTCCCAGAACTCTCAGCTGCTGATTTGTTACTTTCAGCAATTTCTTTAGAAGATTTCTCAGGCCTTTTCTTGATGGTAATCTCAGGAGCTTTGGTTTTGGGGTTATCTGGGCTCTTCTTTCTCCTAAGTTCATACTGCTCTCTGACCTGCATGATGGCATTTTCGAATCCCAGCCTATAATCCTTAGATTCCAATCCTTTCTCATCCCAATATGAGGGTGAGGGCTGATCTTCTTCTGTGGAACAGCTGTGGATTGAGTTTTCTACTTCGAACATGTTTATTGTGTTCCCCTCAGACTCTTCTATGATTCCCTCATCTTCATCACAAAAGTTCTCTTGGAATGGGGGAATAACTTGCTGATCTGATTCTCTTTGTTTGTTGGGAGTGGTGTTGTTTCTTCTAAAGTTCTGGTTCTGGTTGTGATTTTGATTCCTGTTCTGATTACTTACTGTGACAATAATTTTTTCCATCATTTGTTGTAGCTTTTCCACATTTTTAGATAGACGGTCGTAATTTGGATCAGACGTGGAAGCTACATTGTCATCTCTATATGTTACCCTTTTCTCAGCTCTCAATCTTTCTTTTTTCTCAATTATGTTAGCCTCTACACTCACTGCTCCCTTTTGCATGTCTTCCAGCATGTTGTAATCCCTCTCCCCAAGCTGGTAGGCCATATCAGCATCAAAGCCTTTAGGGTATTTTACTAAATCCATACCTTGGGGAGGTTCCATATGTGGATGAAGAGCGTTGTAAACATTGTTAAACCTTGTAGAGTAGTCATGGACACTCTCTCCTACGTTTCTCTTAAGGTTCTTGTATTCTGCTAAGATTTGGAGAGGGTTGGCCTTACCTTCCCATTTGTTTATGAAGGTCTGATATAAAGTAGGAAGATCTTGGATACTATTAGGAGGTAGGCTTTTGAACCATTTCTTCACATCACCTCCGAAGCTCTGGGCAAAGATTCTCATTTTGACAGTATCATCATCTATCTCCATGTAGTCAAAAGAATCTTCCATCCTATCTACATGGTGTTGAACCGTGGTAGACTCTTTGGCAGTGAAATGTGGGATCTTTGATTGATAATCATTGGGTAAAGGAACTAGAGGATGAGGTAAAACCAGAGGTGCATACCAGGCAGCCATGATGATGTTCTGAGGAGGTAAAGGGTTGACTTGAGCAGCTGGTATATGGATGACAGGGATATTATGACAAGCAAAAGACTGTTGAGCAGATTTAGGGTGGCAGAGCCCCAAGTTTTGAAGGAAGTGAATATCAGGGGGCGTAGATGGAGGGTTCTCTCTACCCCTAATGTGTTTACCACTATGAGATGGTGAAACAGGAAACTCAAGGTCTGGCTGTTTTATAGCACTGAATGACCTAGTTCTAGGTACTCTGTTTTGAAAGTCTAGGTCAAAAGGTGGGTCTGATAGAGCTGTAAAATCTTCAGGTGCAGAGTTAGCTCTATAGATGTGACTGGAAATATTTAATCTTTTGAATGTAGGGGATTTCCTGAGAATGATCTCAGGGTTGTCAACTATTTCAGGTGGGTTTGGGTTAGGATAAGCTCTTGTATGAACGTTTCTTGAAGCCAGAATGTTGTTTTCAACAAAGGGGCATAACCTTGATTGTTACTTCTACTGTGGCTAATGTTGTAATGGAGGCTGGTCTCCCAATGGAGTCTTATGTGAACCAAGATAATCAGCAGGCCTACTGATCACCAGTGGAGTCTTTGATCTTTAAGGAACTATGGAGTCGCCAGGTGGAGGGTTTAGGATGCTTCTGGGGGTACACTGCCCACCACAGTTTATGAGATGTCCCTTTTCAAGGATATCCTCAAAACACAGTAAACTCTAACCAGAGATTGACTGGGAGGGCTTTTACTAGATATGTCACCTCTAAAAGAATGTGAGATCTGGAGGCTATCTGGCCCTTTCCAGACTCTATCTAAGAGTGTGGGAGAAACACAACAAATGGTGTAGAAAGTGAAATGCAAACGGAAGTGTTTCACTACCAACCTGACCAGAGATTGTAGGTTTCTAAGACTCTTTGGATGTAGTAAGATGGAAAATACTCAGAACTTCCCCAGCGGAGTTGCCATTATGTTGGGGTTCCCATGTTTTGGCAAGGTTGGCAATACCAAAAGATGAGACAACATCAAACCACTTTCAGACCTCAAGATATAGCCCTCCTGGGTCCAGAGAGGGATCTCTCTATATGAGCAAAGGTTTTTTTCTTTGAAGCTCAAAGTTAAGATATTAGCCTAGTTATGGGCGCAGGGTTTGTTTTTTTTATTTTTGTTTGGTTGTTGGGAATCAGGAAAGAAGGGTTCAATATAAGACAAGGATGAGCAAAGAGGATTTTAGGAAAAGGAGAGATAATCCAGGGGACATATCAAACCATTGGGCAATGGAGTCAGGAAAGGATTTGCTTGCTCATCAATATGCAGGCTTTCAGTTGGGTTAGTCATCTAAAGCATTGGATCTTAAAGATGATAGTGTGGTGGGAAAGGCAAGAAAGAAGGTGAAAGCAAGGATACCTCCAAGGTGACCTTCAGAGATCAGATCCAGGGACAGGACATGCCATTGGACACCTGTGATCTAAAATCCAAAGGCTAACTCTTCAGACAAGGAGACAATAAAGATTTAGAACACAAAGTTAAAGACCTGAGATCAGAGAGAGACTTTGAACTCTCAATGCTTCGGCCTCCAGCTTGAGGGATCTTGGAAGGGTTCAATTAATTGAAAAGGATTCTAGTGAGATAGAGATAGAGTTCTAGGCCTCCCAGTGTTCCCAATTCATTTAATGAAATCCTAATAAGAACATCTAAGAACAGATTCATTAATTCATACATCAGCTAGTAGGCAATGACATCCACTACACTAGTTAAATTAACTAAAATAAACCCTTAGATAACACATTTAGTAGAAAACATTGAAGGCAAGGAGAGCAAAAACATAGGGTACCTAACAAGGGTAAATCCTATGCCAGATTTCTGATGCGAGCTAGTAGAAATGAAATGAGATGAACTGCAAGTTAAAAACAAATACAAAGATAGAAAAACATCACCGCTGCTTTAGATCAGGATCCAAAGAAATGTGCTTGTCATATTAAAGAGCAACACCAGTCAAGTACAACATTACCAATAGCTTGATATTCAGTCTGAAAACATCTTCCTCAGCCTATCTTACAACTTTACACAGAGACTATGTCTCAAAAAAAACAGCTTGTAATTCTCTGATAACTGATCAACAACCTTACAATGAGTTTCTTCATGGATTTTATAGCTGAAGGATGAGAAGAAGAGGTAGGTGAAAAACTAAATGAAGCATTAAAACTCAGAAAAGGAAGAGGGCCGAAGCCCATTCTGTTTTAAATTCTGTGCATTTATCTCTGGTACTCTTTGGGTGAAAGAGTGGTCTTCGTCAGACTTCCATTTACTCCAGGTATGTCTCTGTTGTACTTTGGCTGCAGTACTCCGTAGTACTTCAGTGAATAAACAAAAAGGCAAACGAATGACTGTGAGGTCCGCCATACTGCAAAACAAATGCTCTGGTAGCATTAGGACTATTGTCAGGGCTGAAATTTCATCAGGAACACGGTAAATAATGGGAACTATATGGGTGCTTTTTCCTTTCACAGGTAGGAACATTATGTTGATGTTGACACCAAATATATATTGTTTTCTGCACATTGGACCTTCTTAGTGATTTATGAGGTCTTCAATTTGGTACCTTACCCTTAAAATACTGAATCAAGGCTTACATATTTTCAATGATGTGCCTTAGAACTCCTTAACTCTGTACTGATACTCTTTGCCGCTTCAACTTTCTCTATCAGTGAAACTCCGAGCTTTGGTGGAAATCATGCTCCAGTACCTTCCCAGGTTCTTCTCTGTGCTATTGGGCTCTGAACCTTGTTTCACTGAGCTCTGTGTTACTATAACAGCAATTATGAATCATGGCGACATTTACCGCCTGCATCCTGCAAAACCCGCAACTATGTTAAGAAATCCAATACATGGGAGGGTGGACGGAGTGGAGAGTCATGAATATGGGGGTGTAGCGATGGTAAAAATGGCGGTTTCGAATGAAACAACGGTGGAGAAATGCATAACCTTAATGTAAAACATTCAACCTTTAGTGTAAACTGCGGAAGTTTGGAATTAGGCGAAATGCAAAGAAATGAATGAAGTGCATTGGAACCGACTGCGCGTGGTGGGACCCAGCATGGGTGGAGGGTGATCATTTTTGGACCGTTAGATCTCAGGAGGAGATCAACGGCAGAGGTCGAAATATGGAGTTAATAAAGGCTTCGATGAAGACAAGCGGTGGAGGAAGCGATGCAATATGAGCTGTTGATCTTGGACCAACGGATGGACGTGATCAAATTGGAGGATCGCAATCAGGGGAAGCAGGGGTGACACATTAAAAAAAAAAATTGATTGCGATTGGAGCGGGGGTGCGATTGAGCACCAGTCGTCCGATCTGGGCCTAGATCGACGGCGGATATTGAATCGGCGGGGAGAAAAAGAATGGAGCGATGGGATCTGGGCCGTTGGATCCAAAAGGATGGACGACTAGAATTCGTATCAGCGGATCGCAACCGGGGAAACATTTAAGAAGTTTCGATTGTGACAAAGCGATTAAGTGCCAGTTGTTGGATTAAATTATGGATCAATGGCGGAGATGTAGTCGGGGGATCGCAATCGCAACGGGCGAAAAGTGGCATCGATTGACAATTGCGATTGCGATCGGAGTGGGGAAAGTGGGAAAGCGAGGGCCGTAGGATCTAAAGGGGAAATCTACGGCGGGAATTACAGCGCAGGGCTACAGACCAAACCCAATCACATCGGGATTTTCTTCATATAACACAAAAATGCGCCCATCGAAAGTTTTGCGATTGCGATTAGCGCCCAGACCATTAGCGCTTGGTCTTAGCGCTAGGGGCATATGGAGAAGTGGTTTGCGAGGCTGGCGGAAGAGGGGCTGGGCCTTAATATAAGGTGGGAAGTGGGTTTTTGCCCGTTTTTAATGAAAATTAGGACCAGCCGGGAAAACGATAGAGGGATAAAGGGGTTATTTGGCCGAACAAGGGGTATGTGTAGGATTTAAAGGGGATTTTGGGAGGATTTAGAAGGTAAAAAAGGGGGAACTTTAACAAAGGGGAAGGAGGTTAAAATGGGACATTTTGCAGGGATACAAGGGGCACATGTGGGCCTTTCAGAGCACAATTTCTTGCAATCAGTGAGACTTTTTGGATGGAAACAGCAGAGGAGATTTTATCAAAGGACACAAGGCACAAGGTGGCTTCAAGGATGATGTGTTTGCAGAGGAAATGCATTCCTTGAAGGCTCAAAAACATTTTAGCCCCCTATTTGCTTGTCAAAAATTTATAGGGGGCTAACAGAGAGGAAAGTTGTTCTCCTCCCCCACCAAGGTGAAAGCCCCACTCTGTGACATTTTGGCTCCCTTCATGAGTTAATTGTTGACTGTTGACCTAGCAATGGGCCTTAAGGAATCCAATTTACCCTAGGTACCATCCTTGGAATTATACTAACAAGTGGGTTGCACCAAGAAATGCATTACATGGAAAAAAGGGTGATAACATCATGATATAACATAACCCGCAAAAGTAACATGACGATTAGAGTCATTGTCACATAATTGTACATTTTTAACCACATGTATAATTCAATAAAAGACTTAATTGTACATTTTTAACCACATGTATAATTCAATAAAAGACTTGCTATTGATAATAAATGGCAACATAAAAGGTAAGAAGAATGTCAAGGGATTCAACGATTGATTGTAGAGGATGACCAAAATGGTAATGGGACCTAGTGAGGCTAACAACAACTACTTTGAGTATTTCCTTCACTGGACCTTAGAATTACTATCATCTATGGTTTTTATTATTAGTGTCATTAGTCTATGGAACTGTGGTGATTACCAATGCAAACAAAATTAAAATGAAGATGCATTCAACGAATGGTTAATGTCAAAGGAGGAATGATCAAAGTGGAGAAGATCAAACACATATGCAAAAGGAAGAATATGAGACTTGATAACACTTTGGAAAAAAAATAATCAATGTTTAAGCAAAGGAAGGGTTGCAAGAGGTGCGAGTGTGCTCGAGATTAAGTCCATAGATTAGTGAAGAGCGGATATTTTCCCAAGATGTCATGAGCATACAATGGGTAGGAGATCAATGTATAAAGTGGCTATGCAATTAAATTTTTAAGTTAAGGACTTGATGACAATGATGGACCTAAAGTTGTTCTTAAAAAATTTCAAAGGATGTACTAAAGAAAGTCAAAAATCCTTTGACTAGACAAGGGAGCTGTAAGAAAAGGTAGATACGTTGAAATAAGAGGTCATAATGATAGAAATCCAACTAATATGTTTTTGAAATCCCATCAATATTATGCTAAGAAATATGGGGTTCAACAGTAAATGGAAAAAAATAGAGTCAAAAAGAGGTTGCTAGTGACTAGGTTAACCTAAAGGAAACATGAATCCTCATCATTCCCAATGTGCAGAACCAGTCCTTGGTTTGCTTTAAATTTTTAGCATTTGTGCCATTCAATTTCAAGCATGATAAAGGAAACTCTAAGCTCCAAAAAAATATTCTCTATATTGATGTTAAATCAAATCCCAAGGGATGATTATACAAAATATGTCAATTTTTACGAAAGATTTGTAGCTTAAGATGATACAAAGGCCTTAACACAAACTTTTGTAAACAGGAAGGGAAAGCCAAAATTCCCTCCATTTTTGAACATATGTATTCTACTCTCCAAGTAACAGAATACCCACTTTATTTACCAAAAAAGTCACTAAAATACGAAAATCACTTTAAGGAAAAAGATAACATAGTGATCATTTTTAGGCCACCAAGTAATTCAAGAAATCTATGAATTATCTCCACATTTACAAAAGTAATAAAGCTAATTATCTAATCAATGAATTATTGAGCATTTATTCTTTTCAACACAGTTTATCTCTAATTTTAATTTGCTTGTCCAACATATGGAGCTCATCATACCATTTAAAATAAATGGGTATGAGCCCCAAAAGATCATTTATGAGATTTGGTGGACCAATCAAGAAAATATACAAGTGCAATTTTATAAAGTCCGGCATTATAACATCCAAAGGTGAAAATTTCCCTCAAGGATGAGTGATTCCCTTAAATTCATCAACAACAATATGAATGCACTACATGTAAGTCATGACTAGATACATGCATTCGGTAATATTTCAATGAATATTCTCCATTTTTAAGAATAGTGACAAGTATGTACCAAACAATTATTGATAAAATCTGACAATATGTACCAAATGTAGAATAATAAGTCACATATTTTTAGGGGTTACACACTAAAATATACTAACACGTTTCCATTAAAAAAATACTTGATTTTATGGGTAGGTTTGGGAACACCAACCACATTAACTAGCTCTGCATCCAATTCTTTTTTCTGGGTATAAATAAAAGTAATAAGTGAAATTAGATGAGATATCTTAGGATACAAATTAAAATTACACAAAAATTTTTATATCAACTGTGTGGGATACTTACCAAAATATCTCACATTTTCTCAAATAATATTTGTTGGGTGTGGAGCCTGATTATCTTGCTTATTTTGTATCACAGCGTTGGACCCATGTAACTTAATGGGGCGGCAACGCTGCCCGTAATTAAACGCTGCCTAGGGGGTCCAGGGGGGGTGGCTGTGACTTTATGGAGCCCCCCCCCTGGCGGGGGGTTTCGGGGGCATCACCCTTGAAGCTAAGAATAGATGTAAAATTGCCTTGTAAAATTATAGTAATTTCTAGTCAATCTGGGCCATTCATTAGGCGGATGATTTGACGGTAGAAGTTATGTTTAGTTTAGGTTTTTTTTTCCCTAGAAGGCAACCCCTCGCTTTTATGAGGGTATTTTATTGCGGCTATGAATTATGTGTGTATTCTCAGAGCGAGAAACATATAGGGAGACTATGAGAGAGAACAAAGGATATTACAGTGGATCTGCTGTAGGTTGTGTCTCTTCATAATCTCCCACTTGGAGACTGATTGTAGCAACTGCACCGCTGCTTCATTTGCTGGACAATAACTCCTCTTTGGACCTGGCTATTTCTCATCTTCATTGTCATCCTTGAAGACCAATTGAAACTGAGCATAATCTCAGTTTTTGCCTGGTTACAACTTTTGTTAGCATATCTGCAGGATTCTGGCTAGTGTGTATCTTTTCCAGCTTCAACTTTCCATCTTCCAATACTGACCATATGAAATGGTACTTGAGCTATATGTGTTTAGTCCTGGAATGAAATGCTGAGTTCTTTGCGAGATGAATGGGACTTTGGCTATCACTGTATAATGTGCCCATATCATGCTTCTTACCCAATTCATCCAGAAACCTTTGTAACCAAATCATTCCAGTTTACCTAACAATATTAACTTGATTGGATATTTTCCAATACACTCACGTAGCTCTATTGTCATCCCTTTAGAAAATGCCCACACATTTTGATCTTGGTGATAAAAAAATTCAGAAAGAATCTTCAAAATTTTCTTTGGGGGAATTTTTTGGTCCCAAATTCACTTGAAAGAAAATCAAGTCAACATCATCACCAGTGATCTCCAAATGCTGTATGCCCAACAAAGGAATAAAATCATCTAGAAAAACTATTTCTATGATGATTTCAAGCTTCAAAAATGTTAAAACGAGTCAGGTTTACAAACCGAATCATGTTACTATGGATTTCAAATTCGATATTGTAAAAATTGAAGGGAAATATCTGACATCCTGACACATGACATCAATAGGAGGTACCACTGCCTTTTCAACCTTATTTTTTATAACCTTTTCCATTGTTTCCTGAAAGATATACATGTTTCTATAATATTAGATCCAAAATAAATAACTTATAAAGTTTTATTTCGTTCATAATTTTAGACACCATATGCAATCTACAAGATAATTGGACAGGAAAATTAACAATAATTTCAAACATTCCTTAGAATTTGATATGTTCAATGGTGCTTCAATGATGATGGCTTGCAGTTCCAAGATAAAGGACCATAAATTCAAGACCGTACTAACAAACATCACTTCTTGAGAGAAGACGGTATTCCAAGGACATTTCCATATATTGAACCACCCTTAGTAATACCTTTAGAAGTTTTCATGAGTTTTTCTAAAACTATTTAAACAACAGACTAATTCCAAAAACCACTGGCTCCTTATTCATTAATTTAAGCACCGAATTACATGCTTGGAATCCAAACATCATTTGACATAAAAATTTCTAGGGAAAAATGATCCACTCTTCTAAAATTGAAACCTTTAACAATTACGCAAACAAAAATTTCAGATTGTGTGCCAGATGTATCCATATCTAGAAGTTTCAAAATACGACACTTTAAAAAATAATTAGTAACATTAGCATTCACAATTTATATTGAAAACTTAAGATTGATACTTAACCAAATTCCAATGTAAAATAAAATTTCTTAGTGGGCCTTTTTAACACTATTTTGTTGTACTTCTGTTATATGACCAAAAAGGAGCAATTTCTACTAGAATCAGGTGTGATGCATATGGATTATCTATAAAGAAAAAAAGAGATCTATTAAAATTATAAAAGTAAAGACTGCCCAAGATCTTGTCAAACGAAACACTTCCCAGGCCTTTAATTTTTGGTTATGCCTTAAAATTAAGGATCCACAAAGTCGGTAAAATGTGCCTATGGGCTATATGCATGTAATTTTATTCTTGAACTAAAAAAATTAACTCAAAAAGGCTACAAGAACACAACACATTGAACAAATTATCATACTAAAGTTTAAACATATTACCAGATTGGTGGTGAAACAATATTACATGAAATGGCGTCTACAATTTCCATGCCTATGTATTGTACTCTTCCAATAAAAAGGTTTGTATTTCTAACAAATGAGCTGGTTGAATGAATAGAAAAGAGTGCCCATCATAGCTAGAACATATAGATGAGGAATAATGCTATCCAGATTCTTGCTTTTGTTTCCTTTTGTTGTGGATTTTTATAGAAAGGCTTAAACTGATCCCACTACTTTTTAATGGCATACCTTTAGTCCAATGAAACGACAACCGTATGGGTAATACATGTTCTCTCTTCATGGTAGGCATAGGCAGACTAATAATATTTTTCCATTAAAAATCCAGCCACCCCTTCCAAACCACTTTGTTTGATCTTTTGGTAAGGGTGATTTTAAGAGTGCCCATAGGCACCACACACACAAATGAATATAGAAAGATTATCTAAACTTTATTATACCTCCCAAATGGAAAAATAGGGTGAAAAAGTTAGGATTTAGCCCCAAGCTCAAATAAAAACCGTATACACCCATTAACATAACCAACATTTGAGTAAATAACATGGTGAATGGATAGAAATCCTTGGATACATCACAGAAGGAAATATGACCAGTGCTAGAAACCCCTTATTTTTCATCATTCTTTCATGTTGTACAATGTTATTCATTAAATAAATCCATGGTTCTTACATGTTGTGAAATTAATAGATAAAAAAAGCTTGCACACTTCATCTTGCAATGAAAAACCTAGTAGTGGACTGCCCTCAAAACCCCCTTCACCCCATAAAGAAAGAAAAGAAAAAAAAAAATCTCAGACCAATCATAATTCTACCATTAACACACCACTAGATCGCAGACCTGAAGAAAAATATGTCCAATATCCATAACTGATTTGAACACCATTGTAATGCGCCTAAACTAGGCCTTTGTGAATCATAACACCCATTTGACATGAAAAACATTTAAAACCTACTTCCATTTATGTACCTAAAATCTGTTATGGAAGAAGTAGATTCATATTTCATACCACATAGTAGAAGAACCAGAACCAGAACCACCCAAGAAAGCTTCATTGCACTACCCAATAGACAGGGGGTGAGAATCAATGGTATTTCCTCCTTGCCTCACCATGAAATTGTGAAATCTATTTGGCAAAAGGAAAAATGAGAGACCCTGTAGATTGATTTGGGGCACCTTATATTTGTAATCTTGAATCCTCTGGCCCTCTATCCACCCACCCCATATCATCCACCCCCCCTTTCGTTAGTAATAATTGTAAAATGGAAAAAATAGCTTGACCCATGGTCACATGGCCATGGTGGTGGCTCTCAAATCTTTCATTTCAGGATCTGTAGGTCCGGACGTCGCCTTTTCGCTTGAAATTTCAAGCGTCGAGGTATGATGAATCTGCAACACGCATGAGCTCCCAAACATACCATAGTTTGATATGCACTTTGAATGACCTACTGGGTTCAAATCACGCTAGGTGATGTTGAAAAGGCATTTGAGTGAGTTGTATGCTTTTTCCACCCGTGGCTTTCTAAGGCCTAGAGAAAATTACTTATCCATTTACTTCTCTCAAACCAAAAAAATACACAACGAGGATATTAATTTAGATCTCTCCACAATATAGATTATTAGTGGAAAGATCATCGAGATAGTGTGGTCGATATCATGTTTATGAATCAAATATGGGTAAACAGGTATACTAAGGTTTAGTATAAAATTAACAATGAAATTGAATTGAATGATTTTTAATGACATTCATGAGATCTCGTAGTCTAAGGGGCTATTCACTATCACTTAATACATTTTCAGTTTTTTTTTAATGATGATTCTGTTGTTATGTATCTTGAATAAGAATTTGTTGTTTTGTGAAGTCTTGTCTCCTAAAAAAGCTGGCTAATATTGCTCACATTTAGGTTGTTATCAAGCTGGTGACGAATGACATCATACACTACAAATTTTTTGATAAAATTTCATTTTGTTTCTACCACTCTTTTGTGGCAAAAAAGCAAGTTCGTTCTTCCCAACCTTCTTTAAGAACTGCCCATCTACCAATTTCAAATCTTAAATGACGGGAGCTAGTCCATAGTTGTGAAATTAAAATTTTAGCTTATCCTTTGGTTGAGGAACTCAAATACTCTTTGTCATTATGTTTTCATGTTGGTTTAAATTATTTGACATAATATGTTTTTTTTTTCCTTGCCTACTTTGTCCACATGGCAGTCCCGATTTTTTGTAGCACCCACTTTTTTATCTCCTCCTTAGTGTGAGGACAATCATGCAAATTTATTTCCCATTTTCCCAACGAAACTCAGAGATTCTTCGAGCCTGAATCACAAATTACATTTTTCATTACCAATGGAGTCCACACTCTGCCATGCTATCTCTCTCCACCCTTGAGCGAGAACACCCAAAGATCAAGGTACATTATTGGCTCTCGTATGAGGCCTCTTGTGACTCCTGTGCAAGAAATCCCCGTATAGACTAGAACCTCATCTCCCAATGCCAGAAAATTTAAACAAGTTCCATTCCCAACTTTGTTATAACCCAATTCACCTTGAGAAGGTTCACTTTCAGAGCAACAAGCTCTACTTGTTCAACACGATTATGTCTCGTGGATGTCGCGTGGAGGGGCTTTCAATGCTTGTTCCCTGAGCCTCATTCCCAATGTTTTCCACCCCATATTTATCATTACTTACCATCATTGCTAATGTATCCAAGTCCTATGGGTCTATAGCAGGAGGCTAACGAGAGGTGAATTCCTAGTTGGACTCTTCTATCCCCTAGTTGGCTTAAAAATTGGCTACTTTGTTTCTCGTTCTTTGCGTGTGAGAAGAAACCACATAGGAGAAGGAAAACATTAAATCCCTTATTCTATTATCTCGACTCTCTAATCTCTAACTCTTGACCACTTTGGATGTGGGGGTGAGATAAATAATTCCATAGAACCCTGCATAAAAACCTAAGGTATTTCCCTCCGCATCTCTAAGGATTCCCTTGCAACTTGCTGGTTTGGGGTTACCTTTCGATGCCTTGATGAAGTTTAGTTTTAAAAATCTCTCGGGAGGGGGAAAAAAGTTGGGTTGGAATAGATATGATATTTGGTGACAAACGACGACTGAGGATCCAATGTTACAGGAGAAAGGCACAATTTTAATTATCAATTACCCTTTGTTGTTGAAGAATAAGATATTAATGACTTGATTTATCAAAATAACTGCATGATGAATTAAAGCGTTTTATCCTACATTATTCTCAACCATTGCTATTTTCTAAATTGTATTAAATGTTGAGAATACTTGTTTGAAGGAAGAGACAAATTACTTATTATGAACGAAGCTCAGAACTTGAAAGAGACTTGTACACAAAAAATGGAACTTGCATTTTTCAACATACTGTATGCAAAACATCAAAAACCAGAACATGTTGCATGTTCTAAATGTATGTAATAACTACTCTCTAGCTCTCTTGTTTTTCCATTAGGCCCAATTCCAAACTACAATGAATTGAACAATAAAAAATACCATTGATATAACAACTTTATCTACATGAAGTAATTTAATAGCATACTTATTTTACTTTCCCAATTCCATTGATGGCAAAAGGAGCAATAGGTAAATTTGGATTTGTATAATCCCGGCAAAAGTAAAACTTTCAAACATGTACCAGTTGAGAAATGAAAATAGTATATAAAAATGAAATGATAGTTATTGTAAAATATCTACACTATACATATCATTCCATAAAAAAACTACAAATTATAGGATAAATTTAAATCATTCACTTACGTTGCCTTCATGACATTTTCTTTTGAGACTGGAGACAATACAATTATGAAGGGTCATAACAGAAGTAGCTTTAATGTTTGCTACCTCTCTCCATTCATAAAATGCAATATATGAGGGTCATGCATTGACATATTTTTTCCTCTAATAAATATTTCTTTATAAAATTATCTTATAACCTGTAATTCCTTTGAAAAAGTAAAATATCAAGCTATCTCCCTAATTGCCAAAATGGAATAGTATCTATTAAATTTTTGTGCTTCCATGATAACATGAATGATTGCCTCAAGGATCTGTGTCGGATTTGATGACTCTATAATTTGACATTCAAGTGAGTGTGAGTAGAAAACGAAATTCACCAGTGATATGGTCCAACATGTTCTACTAGCAAAGGCATATCAATCCAAGAAGAAATAACAGTTTTACCATTTAATTATGTTTATGGCAAAACAAAAAACATATCCTAGTCACCATAGTTTAGCATTAACTGCAAAATATAGGGCTCATCTTTGGTACCATGGGACCTCATAGAAGCTAGAACCCATGGATTAAGGTCCCCACATCTATCTACCTTGGAAGGTTTCTTCCCCTTAAAGCAGATCTTGCAAAGGAGGTTTCATCTACATCACTAAACTACAACATACCATGTTTGTGTTGAAACTAGTATAGATATTGAGTTTACATAAGAAATCATTAATGCTCAAATGCAATATACAAAAGTAAATTGAGAAAAAAAACTTGAAAACCAACAATATTTTCAAAAGTGGCAATTTTATGCACAAAACCAATGGTTGATAATACCTTTCTTAAAGGTAAAATATCAAATTTTCTAATTGCACAGTGCTTCCAAGTTACAACTCATAGTTTTCCACTTGTTTAAACTAAAATTTAAACAACTACAAGAATGGCCATTTGTATGGAAAAAAAATATAAAATTATGTTTCATTCTTCATGCCAACAATAAATATAATATGTTGCATTCTTCTTGCCATCAATAAAGAAGATGTATTACATCAAGCTACACTATTCCAATGACAAAAATGAAGATATTTTTAACAAGGAACAACCAATTTCAATTGTATAGAACCTCATGCCAAACATATTCTATTTTGTATTACTACAACATATTTACAAATAAAATTTATAAAAACGGTGAGAATAATGGGTTTGTCTCACAACTGTAAGCACAAACTAAACCTTCATCTACATGTTTCATGGAACTTAAAAAGGATTTTAAGGTTGAGGAGGAAAGAGATAAGCGAGATCAACAAATAACCACAAGTGTGTGGTGGTAGGGTTAGGAGCAATAGTAGGGTCAAGAGGAAGTGTTAAGCGAAGGGGAAGAAGTAAAAACACATGTGCTTTCTCCCAATGCAGTAGGTTGCCATTGAAGATGTGTTTGTGACATGGCCATACTGACCCATGTAGAGTTACGTCAAACATATGAAAATACATAATGTACAACACATTCCTTCTAACTAAAATTCACAAAAATATCACGTCAAAAATATTTCAATCTACTAATTTTGTAAGGAAAATACCATATTATTAACCAAGATGAGGAAAAATAACATTATATTCTTGATAGTACCTCTCTTGAAACGGATCAACTAGAATGTATTATTCTCTAAAACTTACCAATTGTATACCATCTATGCTGACATCACCAACATCTACACCCTCAAGTCTCTACCTCAATATCGAAGTCTCAAGAAGAAAGGTTAAAGTTCCAATATTGTTGTTGTTGTTGCTAGATTTAGGAAGGATGACTTGGTGTGAAAGAAGTCCAGGTCAAGGTCTAGAGTCTCAATAATCATGATTTAAAGGAAGAATTATCTTGACTAGGCTTTCCCCTCCAGGGAGTTTTTCCCTGGCCCCTGGCCTACATCTGGTGTCCTTGATCTATGTGTATTTACTTTTATATTTACTTGATTAACTAATAATAATAAATATAATAAGAACATAATAACAACTAAATAATATCACAACTAAATAATCGAGAACAAGATCATCTTTCTACCTTTCTAATTCTCCAACATGGTATCATAGCTTTGGTGAAAGAAGAAGAAAAAGGCAGTCTCAAGGACTTGATCAAGGAAGGAGTTCAATAGCAGAAAGAAGTCTTCACTATTTTCAAGAAATATGTATAGCACTATCAAGGGAGAGAACAAGCTTCAAGGAGCTTCAAATTATAGGTCCTGGTAGAAAAGGATTCACATCATCCTTGAAAAGAACAAGGTATTAGACCTAATCAAAGGAAAAATGAAAAGACCTATAGAAGAATCAAGTGATGATGATAAGGTGAAGTGTATAGATATGGAATTGGTATCTATGGGTTTGATGGTTTAAGGCATAAAGGACAATCTTGTCCCCATCATAGAAAATATTTTTCATGCTCAGGAAATGTATGAGGCAACTATTCACTGTCAAGAACATTGGAAACGTGGAAAGCCTAAAGAATGATCTAATAACTGTTAATATGACAAAAGATGATATTGTTTCCTATTTATTTGTGAAAATAACAAGGATAAGGGATAAGATCCATGCCATTGATGAAATAGTGCCAGATAAAGAACTAGTAATTGCAGGCATTCTAGGACTACCATCTTCTTGGAGTTCCTTTGCCTCAACCCTCAACAGTTGGAAAGAAACACCCACCTTAGAAGAGATATGGACAACATGCATTCAATAAGAGTTAAGGGTATCCATGGTAACCAACAATGAAGAAAAATCAAATTATTATGTTGATCATCATAAAGTAAGATTCAAGAAGAAAGGGCCAAAGAAGAAGGTTGACATGTCCAAGATCGAGTGTTATCATTGTCACAAGATGGGACATTATAGAAGTTATTTTTCTGACAACCCCAGGATCAGGAAAAGATATAGAGAACATTAAAACATGGCTGAAGAGACATCATCGCTAAAGAAAGAAAAAAATGAAGAAGAACTAAGGGAATTTCACTACTAAGCCCCTTCCATCTTATGTTTCACTTGTATATTTTATGTAGTATAGGTTTAACATCATGATATAATAAGGAAGTGCTTTGAAAATGGAGTGAAACCCTTGGGTTTTGGTTAGTTCTATAGGCTAAATCCTTATTATGAAAAGTCTTAGGAGTGTAACCCTAGGTATATGTTCTCTTGGTTGAATCCCTAGCCTAGTCTAGGACTATGTGTGTCTATTGTATAAATCTTGACTAACACATGATGTGCTTATAATGGTGATCTCCTAGATATATGTGCTGACCTATTTTCTAATGTTCGTAAGAATCTAGGTTTTGGAAAGAAACCTTAGTCAAAGTTTGAAAACATCTAGGATGATGACTGAAAATTCCAGGGTCTATAAATGAATCTTAGTAATGATTATATTCTCTAGTATTTATGTTGATATTATGTATGTTTATAGATGATGAATCTAGGGTTTACATTGAATCTTAGTGGATGTCACTTATGATCTTCTAGGATGTATATTAAACTCTATTAGAAGTTCTTCATGATATATTTTGTTAATTGATTTGAAATCTAGAGTCTGCAACTAACTCTAGTGAAAGTTGATCATGTATGAGTTGTGATTAATCTTGATTTACTTTATTGTATGAAATCTAGGATGTCTATGAATCCCTAATAAAGGTTTATCTTGTGAATTTTAAACATTATCAGATATCTTGTATATATATGTTGTTTCTAGGGTTTGCTATATGCTATACCTTGGAAGTAACATTGAAACCCTAGATAAGAATGAAATACATTACGAAGTAATCTGGGGTTTATGATGAAAGTCCCTAGAAAATTGCTAAAGCTCATATGTCTCTTGTTTGGGCATCTCATATGTATAAATTTGAAAATGCTTCTGTGACTTTGATATGGATAACTTCATGCTTCTATATTTTTTGTTGTACTTGTTGTTTAAATTTGTGTAGGTACATCATAAAGATGAGAAGCTGAAAAGTATGATGAAAATAATGGAAGCCATGAAATATTCTCCAACACCAAAGAAGAAGTTAAGTCTCCCTAGATTAATAGGGAGCTTGGATAAAATAAGAAATGGTTATGGTTCTCTACTTCATGTACCATGCACTAGACTAGGACTAACAGTCATAAGTATTACTGAAGTCCATGACTAAGAATCATAGTCATGGTTGGAGAATATATGATGGATATATATGTTTCCACATGTAAAGTAGGAAGAGGAATCTTCTCTTGAAAATATTCAATTGATAGTCCTAATGGAATTAGTTGGACGTGAACATCAAAACCCCGAAGTTTGTTTTGATTATGCATTTTAAATTATTGATGATTGGGGTTTACTTTTGCACAACTGAATCTCTCGAAGGACTTGATAGCATGTTGGTTACCAATCACTTTGATTGGGAGAGATTGGTTTTTCTTGATCTGTTGGATTAAGGTATGTTGTGGCTTTGCAAGAGAATAATTTCTAGAGGCTTTGAAAGTGGAACATTTTCCAAGGCTTTATGAGTGAAGCATTTCCTGAAAAATTGTGTTGAGAATTTGCGAGTGAAGCATTTCCTCGAAATACATTGGGCCAACACTTTGTGTTGATGTTTGGTTTGTAGGGTGGCATCGGGTGGATGTGCAAATAGTTCCCTGGGTTGATGCTTAGTAAGTAAGCATGATGCTACCTATAGAGGTTAAAATATTTAGTCCATATTAGTCCCACTTAGATATATTAATTTGGTCAGGAATATAGTCCATGGCATTGCAGTGCCTAAAGTGTTGAGTGACCAATGGATAGAGTTCCTTGGTCAGGAATCTTGTCCATGAAATTTAAGCGTCTAGAATTCTTCATGGTCCATATAGTTGAGATCTACTTTGTAATATTGAGTTATGAATACCTCCCTAGCTAAGAGGGAGTGTTTAAGAATGTAACTAGGTTTGGTCTTCATAAATTTTAATTGAGTCAATACTTATTGTAATTGTCAAAAGAATAAAGAAATGAATTTTATATTATTATTGAATGGATTATTAAACTATGGGTTTCATGCTTGGGTCATCTTTATTTTAGGTTAAAGTCCCTATTATGGAATTTCGGGTTTTATTCTGAGTCTATAGCATTATTTCAGATTTAAATTGATCCATATTGGAATTTTGAAGCAAGCAATTAGGTCAAGTCTTGAGTAAAATATAATTTATGAAGCCTCCACATCAAGTCGGCCTCAACTCATGGAATTCAAAATCATCATAATCCTATATATATAATGGAATTGAACTCACTTGAAGGCATCAATTTGCAACACAGAAATTCGATCTGGAAGCTGCTACAAGAAGAAATTGTGAAATCTTAGAGAGGAACTTTTGGGTTCATTTTTTTGGCACACTTATAAAGTTTAAGAAAAATGAAATTTTGGCACTACTTTCACTGCATTTCAAACTATAGTTTGGGAGATCTAAGTTCTCAAAGTTTTGCTGCTGCAGTTGTTGCACCAGTTGCTTATAGGTTGTTGCTGCTAAGTGAAGGAGAGGTAGAAGGTAATTTATTTGGATGATGTTTCTTGGAGAAGTTGAATTGGGCCTAAATTGAAGTATTGGAAGCTAGATCGAAGTCTCTACCTCAAGATCGAAGTCTCAAGAAGAAAGGTTGAAGTTCCCATGTTGTTGTTGTTGCTGCCAGATTCAGGAAGGACCACAAGGAAGGCTGATTTGGTGTGGAGGAAGTTCGGGTCAAGGTATAGAGTCTCAAGAATCACTATTGAAAGGAAGAATTATTTTGACTTTTTTTCCCCTCGAGGGGGGTTTTTCCCTGGTTGCTGGCCTACATCTAGTGTCCTTGATCTATGTGTATTTACTTTGATATTTGCTTGATCTAATAGGAAGAAATATAAGCAGAAAACAATAGTAAATAAAGAAGATCACAAGTAAATAACAAAGAACAAGAGAATATTTCTGCATTTTTTATTCTCTAACACTATATGCATAGTTTGAATTAAGAAGTGTAGAGGAGTTTCCATAAGAAGTCATAGTATACAAGATTGGCCCTAGTAAATTCTTAGTTTTTTGAAATATTCTATTGGTCTTTTAAGTTTTGGTACAAAGGAAGGCTTATAACCCAAAGAGTTATCAATTCCCTTTATTTTTTATTGAACCATTTTATTTTTATAAGATTGGGTCATATGATAGAAATTGCTGGAAGTATAACTTTGGACATAGCCAAAGGGACTGAACCTCTGATGTTGTCATGTTGGTCTTGGGAAATTCTAAGTTTTTTGAAATATGTTATTGGCCTTTTGAGGTTTGGTATGGAAAGTGGCTTATATCCCAAATATTTATCAGTTCCCATTATTTTCTATTGAACCATTTTAGTTTTGGAAGATTTTTTCATATGATAGGAGATGATAGAAGTATAACTTTGGACCTAGCGAAAGGGTCTGATGTTTTCATGTCTATGTTTTAATTTTTTTATAGAAATAACATTATAGATCTAGAGGACCATGATGAGGTTAACCCTGAAAATACCCATGGACCTTTAGCCTTTAATAATGTGGAATTTACTTATCCATCTCATTCAAATACCATGATTTTGAGAAATTTCAGCCTTAGAATTAATGCAGGGAGTAGTGCCACAGTAATTGGAAAGAGCGAGTGTGGTAATTCCGCCATCTTCAAATGTGCAGAGAGATTCTATGATCTATTGAAAGTGATAGTACTCATAGATAGCAAATATTTAAGGAGCTTCATTTTCCATTCTCTGAGACAAAAATAGCTCTTTTAGTGAAGGAGCCAACTCTTTTTGCTAGGATCATCTAGGAGAAAATTGTGTGTGGTAAATATAATGCAACTAATGTGGAGATAATAGAGGCTACCAACGCCCAGGAATTTATTTTGTAAGTTCACTAAAACAAATATTTAACTACAATTAGTCAGCAAAATTGTGAATTAAATGTTATTAATGAATGGTGTGCATTGTGAATATATACTACAAATGTTTAAAGGATGGATATGAATTGAACACATGGAAAAGGAACTTGGTCAACTTTCATTCCGCATGGATGGCACAAGTAATAGAGGTAAGAATGTGCAGTGAAGTGGAGACTCAAGCTCATGAATCGGATATTCCTACAACATTTCAATTTGTAAAAGAGAAGGAAAAAAACAAATAGTCTCTTAAAGGCCAATTCCATGACAGAATTAAGGAACTTTGTGATGCCTCGGTTAGATTAGAGTGCAGAAAAATGATAAAATGTAGCAGGTGGAATTTGAGAACTAATTTCTTAAGGAAGGATATAAAAGTAATATAAGTTTGTTGAATTTCACAAGGAGGAAAGGCTTCTTAAAATGGAATGTAGTGTGGGCTTAATGAGATGGAAGCTATCAATGAAAAAATTCACGAAGCAGAGAAACTGGAAACTCAAAATATGGGTATAGAATTAAAAGGGAAATTGTAGCTAGTAGTTTTTGATGAGGATTGATTGAGAGCTAGGAGTAGGCAAGTAAAATAACACCAAGCATCATTCTTTAGAGGAATAGATATTAAAAACTCAATCAAAATTAAATCCCTAGATCTGGACACACACCATAACATCATCAACCTTGTGCTTTGACAAATATATTCAATAGTACATGCCTAGAAAAAGTTTCTAATCACTAGAGGTGCATTGAACCTCTAGAAAATATTAAACTAAACCATCATTCATGTATGGTCACTTGATGAATCCAAAGAAAACAATAACTGGAATTACAACAACAACCACTATATATATAGACGAAGAGATCTACTAGCAACAACAACAAAATACATTAGTCATGGGTGGAGATGAACCTATTTTACTAGTATGACATCAGCAAAATTTGTAAAAAAATACAAGACAATGATATCAAAAAAGTATAAGAAATGATTTTTTGAAAGTTAAATGTAGATGCATTTCAAAGTGTCACTAGTGCTGGAAAGAACACTTGAACAAATTAAGTAGAACCACAAAGTTTGGGCCAATTTCATCTTCATAAGTCACAATTATCAGTGCTTCACGAGAATGAATATAAAACATGAATAAACAACAGTAACGGTCCCTTCACAAGAGAATCTAAAATTAAGTGTCTTTGCGAGAATGAATGGGAAAAGAAAGAGAATCTCCCCACCATAAGTGATAAAATAATCAAGAGAAAAGAGACTAAGCATATGCTTATGGAACCATCTGGAATAGTCTATGGACATGTGGAAGCATTAAATATCCTGAACTAGAGTGTTACATACCTAAAATTGACATATAATGTTTCAATACATAGCCTGATACTGGCATACTGAAGGTTAAACATAACATAGTATGCATTAAACTAATCAAGGAATCCAACATGTGTTACATAGTCAGATAATCTAGTCTTTTTTGGTGTGCTAGATATCATTTACAGAGTTAGGGAGTCAAATATTAGTTACATAATCTTATAATCAAAAGTGGAAGGCAGAGCAACTAATGTCAGATATGCCAAAGATACTAGTGATGAAGTAGCAAGAGTGAACTTGAGGTATATGTTATATTGTCAGAGTAGTTATAAAATTTCAATAACAATAGATATTTTATGTATGTGGATGCCAGAACAAAGAAAATTTATCTACCTGTTAGCTTAAGTGTTGGACCTATAAGGAAAAGTAGATGTCGGGGAAGCTAGCCTACAAGCTAGAGCAGTTACAAGTTACAAGTGTAGATGCCTGAGAGTCTTAAGTCATGAATGTAAATACTTTTCAACCCCTTTCCATTGATGTCAAAGGGCAAGGTAAGAAACAGTCCACGAGCAATAAGGAGAAATACCAAAGGCGAAGGACCAAAGGGGGGGGATTATTAGTGATGTTGATATTGATGTCAAAAGAGTTTTGATTTTGTGATGTATTGGGATTGATGAGGAAGTCTATTATTTTTTGTATGTATGGTATATGTCAATTATTTTCATATTTATTGATATTTTCAAGGTAGAGGAGAGTTTCTAAGCATTAATATTTTTCACAACTTGGGATACTCGAATTGCAATAGAAATACAATATTCGGTAGATCTTCCTTGTTGGGGTTTCTTCTCATCCCAATGATTCCTCATCCAAATATGGATTGGTTGCGAGTATAAATTTTTGATTGTGATACGAAACCCCTAGAGGGTCAACTGATCTAAACAGATTCAACCAACATTTTAATCAAGTCACTCACTCTTAACAAAGAAATGTAGAACCTAAACCAAGGGACAACAAAAGGAAGAGTGTATATGAAAATAAAAAGGAAAAAGGCTTGCAGAAATAATATAGATGATAAGTTTCCAACAAAAATATCCAATAATGCCACAGTTAGTTCACAGAAAGATGGAAGTTCAAATTGTATGCCAAAAATTGACTTCAATGCATATCAAGCTCCTATATACCACCTAGATTCCTTATGTGCGAGTAGTTTTGTTTGATTACCTAGAAGCACATCACAATTAATCTCACTAGATTAAACTTCTTCTTCTGGAACTTCTTAAAGGCTATCCTAATGAACTTGTATCAAATAGGTTACGATTTTGTCACTATATAACACAATAAAAACATCATCCAAATTTAATCATAGACTTTCCCTCCTAATATAAAATTATTAAGAAAAATCATTCCTCATAGTGTTGCAGCCTAGCCAATTAATTTCCAGAGGAAGTGTTTCTAAAATATAAATTACATTAAAATTTCCCTAAAAACTACTTCCTCTGTAGAAAATAGAAGAAAAAACTGTACACTTAAACAATTGCATTGTTACCTTGGATTTGGAGATCCAAAAATATTTATAGAATTTAATTTTCATTCATAAGTTAAGCTCATATTCTTTAAAAAATAGAGACACCAATTAGGACAACAATTTCAAAGTAAAAATTAATTAGTGTATTTCTAGTGTAGTTGTGTAAGACTATATATACGCAAGTGCATTTTTCACATGCATGTTATCCAAAGTTAGTTCTTATATAAGTATTATAGGATTTCATCTTTCATAATTTAGGCTTATCCTAATATATGAAAGGGTTAGTTTACAATATTTACATTCCCATTGTAATATCCCAAAATCGGTAAATTCTACACGATTGGGAATATATTAAGATATTCAAATATGGAGATCCATCAATACATAAACATAAACTGGAAATAGCAGTGAATAAAAATCATACCAAGATGTATGGAAACCATAGAGCCATTTTATGATGAATCAGCAGCAAATAATAGCATTACGACTCGAAGGATCAAGGAAAACAAGCCTCCCATCAATAAACATACTAGAAGTAGAATACTGCTACATGGCGGAGCGTCTATGAACAAGAACTGCACAGTCATATATGGAGAACTGCTATAGGAAGTGTAAAATAACATATATCTGCATATAAATGACTCGTACAATGTCGGGAGAGAAGATCTATGCTCCCGATCACTACCTCAAGGCAATCCTGGAAGGATTGGCTGAAATATGCAAAACTGCAAAAGTGCCGAAGTTGCAGGGTAGCAGCTACAACTCAAGAAATGGAAATGGAAGGAGAAGGATGAAGATGCTGCAATAGATGAATAAAACTCCTCCAATGGATCTCTCAAGTGAAAGGTTGATCCTATCATTGAAGATCTCACCCTCCAAACAATCTGCAAAACCCCCACTACATATGCTCACTAGAAATAACGCAGTCGCTGAAGGAAACTGTATTGTAGGGGAAAGGAAATGAGTTGGACCAATGCCAAGATCTGCAATAAACTCTGAGACCCTCCTCACTGGCCTTCTAAAGGAATGGAAGCTCCCTCCTCTGAAAAACAGCTCTGGAAATGGTGTTGTGGGACCTCCACTGCAACACCCTACAACACAACGTTATACTTGAGCAGAAATAACGTTGTAGCTGAAGGAGGTGGCTTGGCCTTGAGCCTAAATGTGGAGAATGAAGTACAGGATCCTTCAAGAGGCCTCTCTTGGAAGGAGAAGGATTCCTAAACAAGAGATCCTTGTGTTAAACATCATTGCAACTCTACTAAACAGCAGGAGACTGCACAAGAGTCTACCAGACCATAAAATCAATAATACATAACATGAATAACAATGGCTGCCTTGCCCTCCTTTTAAAAAAGTGAGAAGTCTCTCCCATGGGTCCCACTCCTTAGGGTTTCATCCACCAAGGAAACTTCCTCCCATTCACACTGCATTGTCTCTCCAAGTGGTCTCCACCTCTTATCCCAGCATTATTGACTTGGTCAAACTTGACCTTGTCCTCATGCAAATGTCCTCTTTCATACTTGAGGGTATGAAATCCACCTCCTTTGAATATCCCCTTTCATATTATGAGGGATTTTATTCATTCTTCTGCAATTTTTGGGCCTCCTTACCCATTTATTTACCTCCTATGTGTAAAAAACAAAATTTAATATTCCATTTAGCTGTGTGCTAAAGTGGGAATATTACAGTCCTCCCCTCCCAAATGTTTCTTGTCCTCAAGCAGCTGCAAAGATAAAACTAAGGGGCCTTCTTGAGGCATGAGGTCTGATATGAGTTGGGGTATACCATCCCCATATGAAGCTCCCATCCCCAAGCAATCATCCAAACAAAGTGAGTTACCTCCCAAAATGGAAACTCATGAAAAAGCTCCTCCACCTTGAGCTTCGGCAATGTAGGTGTGATGAAAATATGATCATGGTAGAAAAAATAGTCTACCCCACGCTATCCTCCTCTCTACTTAAGATAAGTGTAGAGTGTCTGCTGATCCTGGGCTGCAATAATGTCGCTCTCAAGTGGCAAGAAGAAGATGGGATCCTCAAGGATCTCCTCTCCAATGCTATGAATCATGCTGGCCAAAATATCCCCATATATGATGAGTTGGAAATCATAATCATATGGCATCACATCCATCATATGGCTCACCTCATAAGGAAACAAATGTGTTGCTATGGTTTCCATACCATCTCCCATGCTCCCCTTAGAACATGTAGTGCAAAAAGTGTGGGAATTTTTTCCCGCAAAGGACACATCCACCCAATTTGTCTCTCCCCCAATCATGCTCCTAAGAAAATCAATAGCAATATCAACAAAGGGAACCATAATGAGAATCATGCTAGCTGCCATGTCTAGTAAGGTAGAAGGACAATAGTCCCTCAAATGTAGCCAACGCAGTTTGACTCTCAACTGCCATAGAAAATGAAGAGATGGGTGGCCTCCCCACCGTTTTCTTGCTACCCCAATCCCCTCATAAGTCTGGAGAAAGTGTATGGTGTATGGTGCAAAGTGAGCATGCTTTTCAAAATATAGAGCCTACCCAAATCCTCCTAGGGAGTGACCGTCACCAATGATGCTTATGGCCTCAAGTAGACCATGAGATCTAGAAGGAATATTGCTCCTCCCTTGAGAAAAGTCCTGCACATATATAGTTAAGGGATGCATATATACATTACATAAGTTATCATGCAAACAAATAATACCCTTACCATATGTCTTGCCAATATACATGGAGTGGCTCATAGATGAGTCTCCTCTCATCCCCAAAGAGAAAAGAGGTGGTTGTGCTAACTCCTCCAAAGAGTCATGTATCTCCTCCATGTCCATGTGATCCATGCATCTCTCCATATGCTGATCATCCAATATCATACAAGTAAAAAGATCCATAGGGCACTCCACCAACAGCTAAGAGTACTAATATGGACCTATCCTCCATAGTACAAGTGCTGATGACCTCCCATGAAGAACATCCGTCATATGGCTACCCTCTTCTCTGACATCTCCCATGCCAAAGATGTAAGTTGGAAGGCTGCTATCCTTCCCTTGCTGTTTCTTCCATAGCGTAGAATCTGAAATGAGAGTGGGTGAAGATGATGTTGAGAGAATTCCTCTCTCCTCCTTGGGTTTACCCAAGAATCTCAGCGTTGTATAATGACCTCCCAAGGTCTCCACTCCTCTGAAATCAATGAATGGTGCTTCAAAATGTGAAGCATCTCTCATCATCTACTGATCTGGTGGTCTCCTTGGTGAAATGTCTCCATGCAATGAGACATTTTCATCAAGAGTAGACTGCATATATGTATGGAAAGACTTTTCCCTCCTCTCACTGCACAATCCAGTCTCCCTCTTATATAAGGTGCATCAAACTCATGAAATGAGCAGGGGTGTGTGGTCCTCATCACATGATGCTGGACATCCTCCCTATCTCCTCCTTGTATCTCCATAGGTCCACACCTCATCATCAATGGAACATGTAAAACATGATTTTTGCCTTGATCTCCACACATGAGATCTTAGGGACTTCCTTGTAAAGATACAAGAATCCCTCTAGTTGGAGCAAGAGCTCCTCTTTCCTCTGCATGAGGTGCTAGATCAACTTTAGACGTGACAGCGTTGTTGCCCTCCTCCTCATCAACATGTATGGGCAACCTCTCAAGAAATGGATCCTCTCTTGAAAAAGAGATCCCCATGCCCTCTTGTTTAGGAATATGAGATAGAGGCTCTGCCTCTAACAAGTTATGTTGCAAGATGTTAATCTCATCCATGGGTTTCTGAAGTGGATCTGTGTTTATAGTTTTCTCCATCACATGCAAGGGTTCTATTTGTTTATGTTTTTTTAACTTATCTACATGTGTTGCGGAAATTTTTCCATCAAACCTCCTCATCAATGCCTTAATAAACCTTGCATAAGAAGAAGTATTTGCATTCTTTAAATTAAAATGATCAAATATCCACCAGCATAGGCCTTACCTCCAAAATGCAGCACTGCTACTCTGATGGCTTCATCTTCAGAAATTTGATGTTGCTGCAAAAAGGTGTCTAACTCTTCCACCCAAGCCCTCGCTAAACATGTAGGGGAACCATCAAAGGTAGATAGGAGAAATCTATCCACATTATTCTGCTTTCTCCTCCTCACCATGACCTTGCAAAACTCCGGGAAAGGGATATGATCTCTAAACTTCTGAGTTTGAGATTCATATTCATGCAAGAAACCACTAAGAGTTCCCCTCTTAGGTATTCCTCCTTCCTCCCTCTCTCTCATAGCAAAACTGGACATGTGATTGCGTTGTACATCATAGGGTGTAGCTGCATGCTCACACTCCCCATAAGCAAATCTAGAGTTTGACTTTATTTCAAACCCTCTTGGAGATTTTGTACACATCTCCCTTCTTACCTTCTTGAAATCTTCATGAATGCTCTGTACAAGTCTTGCAAGAAGGTGTGTGAGCCTACCTTCCTTTCTTCCTCCACATAATGGAGTCTTCATATTTTATTTTCTTGATAGCATCATGGCTGAGATCCACATGCTGAGCCAAGATTATGCTTTGTTACCACTGTAATATCCCAAAATCGGGAAATTCTACACTATTGGGAATATCTTAAGATATTCCAAATGTGGATATCCAGCAATACATAAACATAAACTGGAAATAGCAGTGAATAAAAATCATACCAAGATGTATGGAAACCATAGAGCCATTTTATTATGAATCAGCAGAAAATAATTGCATTAGAACTCGAAGGATCAAGGCAAACAAGCCTCCCATCAATACACATACTAAAAGTAGAATGCTGCTACATGGCAGAGTGTCTATGAACAAGAAATGCGCAGTCATATATGGAGCACTACTACAGGAAGTGTAAAATAACATAGATCTACATATAAATGACTCATACAATGTCAGGAGAGAATATCTATGCTTCCGATCACTACCTCAAGGCAATCCTGGAAGGATTGGCTGAAATATGCAAAACTACAGAAATGTCGGAGTTGCAGGGTAGCAGCTGCAACTCAAGAAATGTAAATGGAAGGAGAAGGATGAATATGCTGCAACATATGGATAAACCTCCTCCAATGGATCTCTCAAGTGAAAGGTTGATCCTATCACCGAAGATCTCACCCTCCAAACAATATGCAAAACCCCCACTACAGATGCTCACTAGAAATAACGCAGTCACTGAAGGAAAATGTGTTGTAGGGGCAAGGAAATGATTTGGCCCAATGCCAAGATCTTAAATAAACTCTGAGACCCTCCTCATTGGCCTTCCAAAGGAATGGAAGCTCCCTCCTCTAAAAACAGCTCCGAAAATGGTGTTGTGGTACCTCCACTGCAACACCCTCCAACACAACGTTATACTCAATTAGAAATAACGTTGTAGCTGAAGGAGGTGGCTTGGCCTTTAGCCTGAATGTGGAGAATGAAGTACAGGATCCTTCAAGAGGCCTATCTTGGAAGGAGAAGGATTCCTAAACAGGATATCCTTGTGCTAAACATCACTGCAACTCTGCTAAACAGCAGGAGACTGCACAAGAGTCTAAACAAACCATAAAATCAATAATACATAACATGAATAACAATGGTTTCCTTGCCCTCCATTTAAACAAGTGATAACTCTCTCCCATGGGGCCCACTCCTTAGGTTTTCCTCCACCAAGGAAACTTCCTCCCATTCACACTGTGCTGTCTCTCCAAGTGGTCTCCACCTCTTATCCCAGCGCTGTTGACTTGGTCAAACTTGACCTTGTCCTCATGCAAATGTCCTCTTTCATACTTTAGGGTATGAAATCTAGCTCCTTTGAATATCCCCTTTCACATTATGAGGGATTTTATTCATTCTTCTGCAATGTATGGACCTCCTTACCCATTTATTTACCTCCTATGTGTAAACAACAAAATTTAATATTCCATTTAGCTGTGTGCTAAAGTGGGAATATTACAGTCCTCCCCTCCCAAATGTTGCTTGTCCTCAAGCAGCTGCAAAGATAAAACTGAGGGACCTTCTTGAGGGATGAGGTCTGATATGAGTTGGGGTCTACCATCCCCATATGAAGCTCCCATCCCCAAGCAATCATCCAAATAAAGTGAGTTACCTCCCAACATGGCAACTCCTGAAAAAGCTCCTCCACCTTGAGCTTCGGCAATGTAGGTGGGCTGAAAATCTGATCTTGGATGAAAAAACAGTCTACCCCACGCTATCCTCCTCTCCACTTAAGATAAGTGTAGAGTGTCTGTTGATCCTACGCTACAATAATGTTTCCCTCAAGTGGCAAGAAGAAGATGTGATCCTCAAGGATCTCCTCTCCCACGCTATGAATCATGTTGGCCCAAATATCCCCATATATGATGAGTTAGAAATCATCATCATATGGCTCACCTCATAAGGAAACAAATGTGTTGCTATGGTGTCCATACCATCTCCCATGCTCCCCTTAGAACATGTAGTGCAAAAAGTGTGGGAATTTTCTCCTACAAAGGACACATCTACCTAATGTGTCTCTCCCCCAATCATGCTCCTAAGAAATGCAATAGCAATATCAACAAAGGGAACCATAATGAGAGTCATGTTGGCTGCCATGTGAAGTAAGGGAGAACGACAATGGTCCCTCAAATGTAGCCAACGCATTTTGACTCTCAACTACCATAGAAAATGAAATGATGGGTGGCCTCCCCACCATTTTCTTGCTGCCCCAATCTCCTCATAAGTCTGGAGAAAGTGTATGGTGTATGGTGCAAAGTGAGCATGCTTTGCAAAAGATAGAGCCTCCCCAAATCCTCCTAGGGATTGATTGTCACCAATGTTGCTTATGGCCTCAAGTAGACCATGAGATCTAGAAGGAATATTGCTCCTCCTTTGAGCAAAGTCCTGCACATATATAGTTAAGGGTTGCATATATACATTACATAAGTTATCATGCAAACAAACAATACCCTTACCATATGTCTTGCCAATATACATGAAGTGGCTCATAGATGAGTCTCCTCTCATCCCCAAAGAGAAAAGAGGTGGCTGTGCTAACTCCTCCAAAGAGTCATGTATCTCCTCCATGTCCATGTGATCCATGTATCTCTCCATATGTTGATCATCCAATATCATACAAGTAAAAAGATCCTTAGGGCACTCCACCAATAGCTGGGAGTCCCAATATGGACCTATCCTGCATAGTGATAGCATTGATGACCTCCCATGAAGAGCATCCGTCATATGGCTATCCTCTTCTTTGACATCTCCTGATCCAAAGATGTAAGTTGGAAGGCTGCTATCCTTCCCTTGCTTTTTCTACCATAGCACAGAATCTGAATTGAGAGTGGGTGAAGATGATGTTGAGAGAATGCCTCTCTCCTCCTTGGGTTTACCCAAGACTCTCAACGCTGTATAATGACCTCCCAAGGTCTCCACTCCTCTGAAATAAATTAATGGTGCTTTAAAATGTGAAGCATCTCTCATCATCTGCTGACCTGGTGGTCTCCTTGGTGAAATGTCTCCATGCAATGAGACATGCTCATCAAGATTAGACTGCATATATGTATGGACAGACTTGTCCCTGCTCTCACTGCGTAATCCAGTCTCCCTCTTAGGTGCATCAACCTCATGAAATGAACAGGGGTGTGTGGTCCTCTTCACATGATGTCGGACGTCCTCCCTATCTCCTCCTTGTATCTCCATAGGTCCACACCTCATCATCAATGGAACATGTAAAACATGAGTTGTGCCTTGATCTCCACACATGAGATCCTGGGGACTTCCTTTTAAAGATACAAGAATCACTCTAGCTGGAGCAAGAGCTCCTCCTTCCTCTACATGAGGTGCTAGATCAACTTTAGACATGACAGTGCTGTTGCCCTCCTCCTCATCAACATGTATGGGCAACCTCTCAAGAAATGGATCCTCTCTTGAAAAAGAGATCCCCATGCCCTATTGTTTAGGAATATGAGATAGAGGATTTGCCTCTAACAAGGTATGTTGCAAGATGTCAGTCTCATCCATGGGTTTCTGAAGTGGATCTGTGTTTATAGTTTTCTCCATCACATGCAAGGGTTCTGTTTGTTTATGTTTGTTTAACTTCTCTACATGTGTTGTAGAAATTTTTCCATCAAACCTCTTCATCAATGCCTTAATAAACCTTGCATAAGAAAAATTATTTGCATTCTTTAAAGTAAAATGATCAAATATCCACCATGCATAGGCATTACCTCCAAAATGCAGTGCTACTACTCTGATGGCTTCATCTTCAGAAATTTGATGCTGCTGTAAAAAGGTGTCTAGCTCTTCCACCCAAGCCCTGGCTAAACATGTAGGGGAACCTTCAAAGGTAGATAGGAGAAATATATCCACATTATGCTACTTGCTCCTCCTCACCTTGACCTTGCAAAACTCTGGGAAAGGGATATGATCTCTAAACTTCTGAGTTTGAGATTCATATTCATGCAAGAAACCACTAAGATTTCCCCTCTTAGGTATTCCTCCTTCCTCCCTCTCTCTCATTGAAAAACTGGACATGTGACTGCATTGTACATCATAGGGTTTGGCTGCATGCTCACACACCTCATAAGAAAATCTAGAGTTTGACTCAGTTTCAAACCCTCTTGGAGATTCTGTACACATCTCCCTTCTTACCTTCTTGAAATCTTCATGAATTCTCTGTACAGATCTTGGAAGAAGCTATGTGAGCCTATCTTCCTTTCTTCCTCCACATAATGGAGCCTTCATATTTTCTTTTCTTGATAGCATCATGGTTGAGATCCACAGGCTGAGCCAAGATTATGCTTTGATACCACTGTAATATCCCAAAATCGGGAAATTCTACACTATTGGGAATATCCTAAGATATTCCAAATGTGGAGATCTAGCAATACATAAACATAAACTAGAAATAGAAGTGAATAAACATCATACCAAGATGTATGGAAACCATAGAGCCATTTTATTATGAATCAGTAGCAAATAATAGCATTACAACTCGAAGGATCAAGGCAAACAAGCCTCCCATCAATACACATACTAAAAGTAGCATGCTGCTACATGGCAGAGTGTCTATGAACAAGAACTGTGTATTCATATATGGAGCACTACTACAGGAAGTGTAAAATAACATATATCTGCATATAAATGACTCATACAATGTCGGGAGAGAAGATCTATGCTCCCGATCACTACCTCAAGGCAATCCTGGAAGGATTGGCTGAAATACGCAAAACTCCAGAAATTCTGGAGTTGCAGGGTAGCAGCTGCAACTCAAGAACTGGAAATGGAAGGAGAAGGATGAAGATGCTACAATAGATGAATAAACCTCCTCCAATAGATCTCTCAAGTTAAAGGCTGATCCTATCACCGAAGATCTCACCCTCCAAACAATCTGCAAAACCCCCACTACAGATGCTCACTAGAAATAACGCAGTCACTGAAGGAAAATGTGTTGTAGGGGCAAGGAAATGATTTGGCCCAATGCCAAGATCTGAAATAAACTCTGAGACCCTCCTCATTGGCCTTCCAAAGGAATTGAAGCTCCCTCCTCTGAAAACAGCTCTGAAAATGGTGTTGTGGTACCTCCACTGCAACACCCTCCAACACAATGTTATACTTGATTAGAAATAATGTTGTAGCTGAAGGAGGTGGCTCGGCCTTTAGCCTAAATGTGGAGAATGAAGTACAGGATCCTTCAAGAGGCCTCTCTTGCAAGGAGAAGGATTCCTAAACAAGATATCCTTTTGCTAAACAGCACTGCAACTCTGCTAAACAGCAGGAGACTGCACAAGAGTCTAAATAGACCATAAAATCAATAATACATAACATGAATAACAATGGTTGCCTTGCCCTCCTTTTAAAAAAGTGAGAACTCTCTCCCATGGGGCCCACTCCTTAGGGTTTCCTCCATCAATGAAACTTCCTCCCATTCACACTACACTGTCTCTCCAAGTGGTCTCCACCTCTTATCCCAACGTTGTTGACTTGGCCAAACTTGACCTTGTCCTCATGCAAATGTCCTCTTTCTTACTCGAGGCTATGAAATCCAGCTCCTTTGAATATACCCTTTCATATTATGAGGGGATTTATTCATTCTTCTGTAATGTATGGGCCTCCTTACCCATTTATTTACCTCCTATGTGTAAACGTCAAAATTTAATATTCCATTTAGCTGTGTGCTAAAGTGGGAATATTACACCCATGACTAATATATCAATGTTATGCTAGTTTGAACACCACATGCATATCATACATGGAATATAATGTGGGATCTTATACGCAAAATTTATTGGAGGAAATACATAAGAAAAAATGAATTGAAGAATGCAATACATCAATGCTTGCCTGAATTCCAAATCCAAAGGCATCTAGTTGTGTTACAATCCTCCTGTCTTAATAAATTGATCTTGTGTATGAAAAAGGAAGATTTGAAAGATCATGGAGCCTCACAATGTCTTAGAAGGCACTGGGTAAGATATTATCGTAACCAACGTGCTCTGATGTTTTCTTCCAAATTAGAATCTGAAGTTTGAAGGGAATAAAAGAGGATGGGAAACAAAGAAAAATGATTATCTATCTTAATTCCACCAATCCTGGAGCAAAACATATAATCCCAAAATGGTTTACAAGGGATTATTTTCATGAGATCCATTAAAACAACTATGAAGGGGTTGTTGGGACTCATGTTGACTACACTATTGTAAATCTCTATGGCCAAACAATGTTAGAAGAGAGTGTCGAAAAACTTAGTAATGTCATATATGTTTAGAGAGATGGCTTCTTCGGCATTGTTGTTTGAGTGGAATCCTTGAAATACCTTCCAGTCTCTGTGGATTTCCAATAGGGAAACAATGTATCTAAGTGATTACACACATATATAGAAGGGGCCAATAAGATTCAAGAGAAGACATAATATCCTAAAAAAACATGGAAAAATTGATCTTCCCACCTCCTACAAGGAACTCGTTGTGCCAGGATTCTATCGCCAATGAAAGGGAAGCCAAATGTGATGTAGAAAATAGATTTAGGCTTTCCCAGATGCATATTTTTATACAACATACATAGAATGGATAAAGAAGCAATACCCCCGCAAATGGAATGATCCATAAACACCACAGTTTTCCACGTTTCATATTCTAGGTGGGCCTACAATAATAATGAAAATATGAAATGAGGAGTATGATAACTCTTGAGTAACGATCTATGTGTATTTGTGTGTAATTAGGTTTATGTGTGCAACTACAAAATGTACACTACTTACACGGTGTAGTGAGTTCATAGACAATTAGAAAAACAATTAAAATAAGGATTTGATATGCACCTATAAGTCGAAAGCTTGAACATACTCTCAACTTAAAACTTCACGCGCTTCATAAAATGGCCAAGCTATAAATGCAACCTTACATATCAAATGATTGTAAGGGTTTTGAATAAAAATAAAGTTTGTCTTTGTATTTTCATCTTCATTGCATATTTTGGAATATTTCATAAATTTGATGGATAGTTCCTATCCACCAGACTTCCTGAATATGCAATCTAGTTTAGCTCAGGTTGCATGGGAAGGTTTGCATATAAAAAATTTGCAAAGGTTTTGAGAAAAACTAAAAATTTTGTTTGTGTGCATGGGAATGGTTTTGTGGAAAACTAAAACCAAATTTTGTGTGCCACTTCTTATATTGTTTGTGTGCATTTCTTATTCGTCTCTATAAGGTCAAGCTCATTATATATTTTCACAAGACTACTCTAGTACAAGGACATCTTGTCTCTTGTTATTTAGTCTCCACTTATTGGTACCACAAAGTATGGTTTGAATCTTTTTCTTAAAGCATTCACAAATCCACAACACAAAACCCATTCAACATCACAAAGGCATCATCACTATTCGACTCCTTCTATTGGAAGGTATAAACTATTCCATCAATGAGCAACTCCACCAGATGAGCATCATCAATATTTGAATCTCCTAGGTTGAAAACTACCTTTTTAATTTTTCACTTACATATTTTAGATCTTCGACGGTGCTTCCCACAATATCAATAACTCCCACTTTGTTAGCTAGAGACTCAACCCAACCCTAAAAAGAAGAAATGCAGCACAAATTGAACCTAAAAATTAGATAGGAGTTTGACTTGCTTAGTGTTCAAGTCCCGGACAAGGAACACACCACTTGTGCTAATACTGTCTACAAAGGAAATGCAGTCATAGTGTAAATATCAATTCAACCAAGAGAAATAAAATGTTACACGGGAGAAAATCAAATTTACATAACGTGTTAATTTAGTATTATTACTGATAAGAGATAAAAGGTAGCATTGATTTTCCCATACTTGAAACCTACCAGATATGGAGACCAAGGAATGCTAGGATATTACCCCATGTCCATGTCCATTAGTATTTATGGAAAACCTAGAATGATTGAGGATCACCTATTCATGGAGGCCCAAAATGTGGCATATCCCTCTATGAATAACTATTAAATTCCATATCTATGTTTCCATATTCAACCAATGTAAAGACAGCGTGATTATTTTAGAACGTGTGAAGCCTAGCCTGCCAATGATTTGTTGGTGAGGGAGAAATTATTTTCAATTAATTGTCTGAAGGAACACAATGTACATTGGTAAGAGTGAAAACCAGTTGTTGTAATTTAAGGAACATAACTTTAAAGTTGGATCTTAGCTTCAAATTTTTTAGACTAACCAAAGTTGTATCAAATTCCCTATCTCCTATTTAGAGGAAGAAAATATTCTATAGCTTTTGTACAAGATGATATAATACAACATGTAGAGTGTGACAGGTGTTGGGGAAAATGAACGTCTTCAACAAACCTATAGGTATATTTTGTTTGTTACAAAAAACAAGATGTTGAGATAGACTTGGCTTAGCTTCAAATTTTGCAAAATAAATAAAATGGTATCAAATTCCCAATTTCCTATTAGAGGAAGTAGATATACTATAGCTTTTGTAGATGATGATATCATACATAGTGTAGAGTCACAAGTGTTGGGCCAAATGAATGTCTTGAACAATCCCATAGAGATATTTTGTCACATCAAATAAGATGCTTAGATAGAATTTAAAAACTAAGGTTATGAAATTTTTAGCTAGCACTCAATTGATCAGAGGAGTTGGCTATGGGTAAACGATAGACGAGTTGTCTCTAATCATATCAACATAGATCGAAGGGACAGAAGAGGAATTGATGTCTGAGAAATCTTGTCAGCAAAAGTTTTCACGTTCTTCAGAGTTGGCTACCCCACAAAAACAAAGAGCCCAACAAATCGTTTTCTTTATATAAGATAACATGAGTGGTAGGTGAAATATCAGCTTCGGTATAGGCGCGAGACAATAGTAACCTACAAGTTGACAGACTTAGGGCACACTATTAGAGTCAATTTTTCAGGTGTTAGATAATATTGTCTTAAATTGATATGGTTTTGTATTAATTGTTAATAGTCTTAAATGAATTTCGTCTTAATTGTCATTGTCTTAAGTAGCCATTGTGTTAAATATAAAATTTTTGTCTTAAAATATTTTTGTCTCAAACTGTTGTCGTCTTAAATATAAAGTTTTGTCTTAAAATATTTTTTTCTTAAATCATTTTTGTCTTAAAATATTTTTGTCTCAAACTACTTTTCTCTTAAATATAAAGTTTTGTCTTAAACTGTTTTTGTCTTAAATATAAAGTTTTATCTTAAAATATTTTTGTCTCAAATTATTTGTCTTAAATATAAAGTTTGGCTCAAACTGTTTTTGTCTTAAGTTTTGTATTTAAGACAATTCAATTGATATTAAATTTTAATGTAACATAACTAAAATAAAAAGTAACTTTTTAAGACAAAAGATTTCTTTTGTCTTAAGATTTCCCTTCATGTAGTAGTGACTTTACTCACAATGCATCATCATATTTTCCAACCACGTTAGAGGCAGATTCTCCTCGAATTTAGACCATTGCACGTCCCATACAGTACATGCTTTGCTTAACAAATTAGGAATCCGATGTATACAAAACACAACAGGTTATCAATCATATCTTCCATTCCTAATCACACTTGTCCACTTGCAAATTTATGTATTCCATGTACTTCCAGAGTGCATGTATGTACTTGAAATTTTGCGGAAAATTATAGAAAATATAGTAAATTTTTTTGTAAATTTAGGCTACAACGGTTAAATTTCAATATTTTGGATGCCCTAGAGGTTTTTGATGGTGCTGAATCCATTTCCACTATAAAAAAAACTTTTCAAAACAATAAAAAAAACTTTTAAAACACAATTAAAATCATCAAACAAATTTTCCATTTAATACACAACATCTTTTCGAAAAGAATTTGGCTATTGTTTGTGCCAAGCAAGAAAAAGTACAACTACCAAAATGTTAGACGTTTGTGGTTGACAACTAGGTTATTAAACAAGAAGATCAAGAAGCCTTCTGCTCTTGTCTACAGTTGACAACTGAATGTTGACGAGGTCACAGGGTCGATTCCTGCCATTTGATACTCACACAACAACTGAATGTCGAATAGGTCACAAGGTCGATTCTCGCCATTTGATACTTATGCAAGAATTTCACTAGAGAGCTAGCTCTTGGGTAGTATGTTCTCTTTTGTGCCTGTATTTTAATTTCAGAACTTTCTCGTCCTGAAATAAGAATTTTTGAAGGTTTTGATAGGATGTTTAAATTATTTTCCCTTGATGGGTTCTACAGATTCAATAACTACAAAACATTGCAAAATGTAAAGAAAAGATATGTGTACATTTGAATTCGGCAGAGGCCATCGATCCCAAGGTTTGTGCCAAAGTTTCAAGCTAGTCTGCAATTACCTAATTTAGTTTGAATTGATTGAGTCATATTTTATATAACAAAGTTAATTATGAACCTACAATAACACATGGTCGCAGGACTCTTTTCTCAAGGATTATTCATTCATGGAAGGTGGAATAACTATTACATTCATTGTACCAAACTAAAAAGGGATAGTTAATATCAATTATTTTATTTTAATTAAAATTTACAAATCAATTTTTTAATAAATTTTGATTGTAAAATTAATTGAAACTTTGTGTAAATACATCACTATGAATATTCCCTTGTTATTTTGTGGGTGGTTCACTTAATCTTTTCACATAAATAAATTAAAATTTTGAAAGCTTAATTCTACAATAAACAAACCTATTAACTTAATTAATATAAAATAAATACTTTAAATTACTAATTTTTTTATTTGAATTATTTTTAATTTAAAATAATAATATTCCAAAGTAATTTATTTATTCAAGTTGTAAATTGACTAAAATCGTATCAAAAAGGTTTCAATAGTGCTCAAGGTTTCTCTATTTTTCACATATTAGGTATTTTTGGAAGCTTTTTGCATGCATTGTTTTCTCACATCATTATTTATGTACTGTAACACTTATCAAAGTTTAATATTTACTTATTTGATTAGTTTAATATTTATTTACTTTCCAATCAAATACTTAAACACTATTTTAACCATCACGCGATTCTTTTCAGGGAAAGGAAACTTATTTCCTTGAGTCCGTGATTAACATAATATTCAACAATTTTAAACAAGATTAATAATTTCCTTGAGTCCGTGATTAGCATAATATTCAACAATATTAAACAAAATTAATAATTGTAATGCAACATATTTCGTGTCTCTTTGTGGGAGTCATCTTTTTGTTATTTTTAGAGAATGCTCCATTTCCATAATCCTTTCCAAAATTTGTCACCTATTTTGGTAGCTATAGATAAACTGACATGATTAAGGGAGAGTGGAACACTTCGTTTCCGCAATAAGCGATATCATTAGCTATGGTTTTTAAATACACTGAATTACATTTAAACAACTAAGCGTCGATATATGGAGCACTAGAGTGTTGTTCTATTCCATGCTTAGAGGTGGATTCCCATTCCATGGTAACAACGTCTTGGAACCTAAGTGTAGTATTTTGAAGGAAGATGTTGATCTCAAAAATGGTGTGTGGGAGAAAATTCCAGTGCTTGCCAAAGAACTTACCTTACACATGCTTGTCAAAAATCCGAACAGTGTCTTAATGAAACACAAGTCTTGAGTAAGTAACACTACCATAATAGTTATTTCATTTTTGCGTGGATGAATTCACCTCTTTTTTATTTTAACTGCATTAATGCACTAAACAAGAATAATGAACATCTCAATATCCTCATCATAAAATTAGTATACGATTCCACAAGGCCACACACATCACTTTTTGATGCAAAACACTCAACAAGAATAACGCACGTCTCAATATCCTCAACAAAATAAATGTCATGTGTAAGGTCTCCGGTGATGAGCGCATACTGAAACATTAAGTGGTTTTCAAGGATTCACGGAATATACATCCAATTTTGGAGTTGTGCAAGCAAGGAGATTTGTCGAAAATAGATATACCGATATATTTGGAGCATTAGAGTATTGATCTATGACATGCTCAATGGTAGATTCCCATTCCATGGTGAAAAACTCTTGGAACTCAAGCATAGTGTTTTAGACGAACATGCTGATCTCAAAAATGGTGTGTGGAATAAAATTTCAATGCTTGCCATATACCTCATATCACGCATGCTCGTAAAAAATCGAGAACACTTCCTCAATGCAACACATGCTTTGAGTAAGTAACACCACCATATTAGTTATTTAATTTTTTCATGGATGGATTCATCTCTTTTTAATATAATGGTATTAGTGGATGGTGTTTGCTATAGAGCACCCGTGGTTGAATTTTGAAACATGTTAAGAAAAACATATGGAAGCATAGAAACATAAATGTAATTTCCAATCACATTTTAATGATTCACAATTGTTTGAACTGCGTGAGTGAATGTTATCTAATTATTATTTTTTTTACCAAACAAAGGGAGTCCCTCATAAAATATGACAGAATCAAATATTATTAAAAGATGTATTGGTTGGATCTACTCTAAGAGACAAGAGGGACTACGTGCGCAAGTTGCTCTGCATTCTCATTAGATATCAAACAATATATAGGTTACATGAAAATAGGGAAGTTAAAACCAAAACCTAAGAAATTGGAACAAACTCCTAATCTAAGGTTTAGGTGAACCGAATCTCTCTAATATAGTTTATCCATTATCTTCAACACTCCCCTTAATGGAGAAAGGGTTCACAAATATTCCTAACATGTCCCTAAACATCTCAAATTTAATTCTACCAAGGGGCTTGGTAAAAATGTCGGTAGCATTATCACAAGTATTACAATATTCAACATGAATTTCTTTACACTGAACTTTCTCCCTAACAAAGTGGAACTGAGTATCAATGTGCTTAGTGTTTTTATGGAACAATGGATTGTTTGTGAGTTTGATGGAGCTCTGGTTGTCACATCTGATCACTGTTTCAGCTTTTTGTTCTTCTCCCGCATCTTGGAGAAGTCGTCTCAACCAAACTGTCTCACAAGTCACTGCACACATCGCTTGGTACTCTGCTTTCGCTGACGAGAAGGAAACTGTGTTCTGCTTTTTACCACTCCATGCTATTACCTCGGGCCCAATGCTAAATGCATAGCCTGTAATGGATCTCCTTTCATCTTCATTTTCAGCCTAGTCGAAGTCTGAAAAAACTGTCAATTTCACATCACAAGAGTTAGTATACAAAATACCATAGTCTAAGGTTCCTTGTAGATACCTTAAGATGCCTTTAGCTGAAATCCAATCACTAGTAAAAAATGGCTAATTAGTTACTAAAAAAATGACTAAAATTTGCAAATAAACGACTATTTTTCGGTCGGTGACCAATAGTAGCTAATTTACAGTATCTTATAACGCGACCAACTTTTAGTCGTTTTTAGCTTAGTCATTAATTGGTTGTCTCAATTTTGTTGGTAGCAGTATATTTGGTCATTAATTTAGTCATTGATTAAGTCATTGTAGTCATTGATTTGGTCATTGATTTAGTCATTGATTTAGTCATTGATTTGATCATCAATTTAGTCATTAATTTTATTATTGATTTGGTCATTGATTTTATTGTCTAGTAGTATATTTGGTCATTAATTTAGTCATTGATTTGGTTATTTATTGCCGCAGTTAATGACCAAATATACAACAAAATATATTACTAAATAATCACCATATAAAACTAATTAATGATCAAAGAAATGACTAAAATGTTGGTCGTGTTATAAGATACTGTAAATTAGCTACTAATAGTCATATATGTGCAAATTTTAGTCATTGTTTGAAACCAATTAATGACCAAAAAAATATGAGTAAATTTTGGTCGTGTTATAAGCTACTGTAAATTAGCTACTAATAGTCGTATATGTGCACAATTTAGTCGTCATTTGTAATCACAAATTTATCATTTGCAGTAGTGTCTTTTTTTTTTGTAGTTTCATATTCATCATATAAATTACTACTTTAGTAGTTTATATTCATTTCATTTTACTTTCATTAACAATTGCTATAAGCAACTAATTTAGTAGTATATTCATTTTATTTGTATTCATCATTGATAAACATAAGCTACTAATTTAGAAGTTTTAGATGGATTTTATATGTTCATTATTAATTAACATAAATTAATTAGTATGATTTTGAAACTAAATTTAATAAAAAAATCCATACAATGTACATGTTCATCTAGTATGAAAACAGAAAGTTACATGTGTTAATTACAATACTATGTAATATCCAATGCAATTATAAATAATTCCAACCACATAAATTATATTATATAAAATTTCAAGTATTACAATATAAGTTTCCACTTTAATATTAGTTGGAGTACAATTTACACATGAAATAATGTTTCATTACTTTAAACATTATCATTGTCTTGCCAAGGCATTACAAGTGAATTCACCAACCCTAATTGCTTTGCCAAGGTATTGCAAGTGAATTCACCAACTCTGAAGACTTGATCATCAGTCTCTATGTGTGTCTTATGCAAGACATTGACTCTACGGGTACCACTAGACCAATTATCTTCTCTCTTTAATTTTCAATTTGTCGCTCTAGTGTTATTTGTTCTCTTCTTTCTTCAATCCTTGCTTCTTACCATCAATACTGAGTTCATTTTCTGACAAAAAAAAGAGAGATGATACAATTCAATGTATAAGACATGAAAGTCGATGAACACTAGAATATAAACTAAATTAGACTATAAAATATTTATAGGATTTATACCTCAACATCAGCAATATTTTTAATGCAATTTTTCCCCATAAAAGCAAGAAACTTGAACAAGTTTTCTTCAATTGGGAAATAGTGGCAGCTATGTGGCCTGATGACCTGTATAAACAAAGCAAATAAAATGTCACAAATAAACACAACATAGCTAGAAATTTCTACTAAGAATGTCTCGTGCTCCACTTTTGTAGTTATATCGTTTCCTCTAGTTATCTCCAAGAAGCAGCGACACTTCAACAATAAAACTGGTCAGTAGAAATCTAATAGGCGGAGCAAAGTATTGTTGACACAAGATTACTACAAGAAACTAAAAAAGAATAAGACAAGACTTTGTAAATTGCGATACTAAACGAGAATATAGCTTCAAAATAGGATTCTTCAATTATCAACGAACTATTCTAGGCAAAAAAGGAATACGATTCCCATAAGCCAACACATTATGTATGCCACTTGTTTTTCCTACAATTAATTAAGCGAGATTAGCACATGCAATTTCCATTTAGAATCTATGAAATAATTCTATGAATATTCAAAGAAAACTTAAGGTTACTCATTCATTTTTCTCTGATGCAGAAAAAACTGAATATGCTAACATGTTTTTAAGTTGGAGAGTTTGTAATTCATCGTGTCCATAATCATTTCTTGTTGTCATGATTGTTTTTTTTTAATGATCAAGAAACGGGCCTATATTTGATCATAAAACATATTTTTCAGAAAATATTCCATTTTTCTAATTCAATGCTAAATTTCCTTCTAGTTTATGACATTCAAACACACTGGAATCATATTCCTTTAACAAGTCACTGTTGTAATATACTACTAAACGAATAGCTACGTAATGAAGTTATTAGTGGTGGAATACTAATAAATCACAAATAAAGACAAGAAATAACACCATTATGTCATAGGCATGCCAAGTCTTTATCCTCTTATTTGGAAATATTTCTTCATGAAAATATCATATTAGACAAAGAGAACTTTTCTAAGACTAACCAACGCCGGTGTATCTAGCAACATTGACATTTCTATTGACATCCCCTAAAATTTTTTGTAAGTATCAAACAAGAGTAGTGCACTTCCCTGTAAGGTCAAAGTTTGGCAATGGAATATGTTGTCCCTTAGTCTAATCAAGTTTTAATTTGCCTTTGATAACTTAGAGAGAATGGGAATCCAACATAGAAAATTGAAAAATAAAAACCTTTATTCATTCACACTTACCTAGTTCCTAAGCAAGCATTGAAGCACTATACAAATCCAAGCATGTTTCACATTCCACCAAGAAACATAATTTCCTGATTTTGATTGCAACTCTTGAGGCTTCCTCAAATCTATAAACAAGTAACATCATAAATATTTTTCCTTAGTTCTAAAACCTTATCTTGTGTGGAGCTTGAGAAAATATGTGCATAAACATATCACATTATAGCATGTTGTGGAGTATATTTACAATAAACTAATCATTCAGAATTTTATATTCTGTCAAGATTGAGGCATGTGTTAAATGCCCATTATCTACATCTTTGCACAATGGTGTCATAAATAATTTGAAGTTTCTTGTCTTGCTAGTATGATCTAATTATTGCTTTCAGCAAGATGTGTTTTCACTCCCATTATTAAAATTTTGATGTTATGAACAATATATAGATACAATGGATGCTTTGAATAATAAAAGAGGCAATTATTTTTCCATCAATAGTGTTTAGTATTTTCATATAGTGTAAATTCAGTAGTTATACTGGTGGGTTTTGTAATGACCTATCATGAAGGCTTACACCATACCTACTTTCCCATGCTAAACCATAGTTTTGCGTCATCAACAAGCCCTCTTTAAAGAGTCCATTAGCCTCTGCCTTAAATTCTTTATGAATATCATAGAATCATATCTTCAAGAATTGTGCCTTGACTGTCTTCAACTACTCCAAAATGGGTTGTGAAAACAATTCTTCCATCCTAAAGCTACCATTGAACCAATTGATAACCAAGGAATCCCCAAAGACCTAGAATTCAATAACCTCTCTACTACTACTGTTAACAAAAATTTTAGTGCCTTATTTCATTTTAGAGCATGTACTAATAAATGCTTCAAATTTTGAAGATATGAGTATAATCGAATCACTAAGGTATAGGATACCTCCTCCAACATATTCTTCTTGTTGACCTTGATTGGCACTGTTGAAAATTGAAATAACACTATTCCCACTCTTAACAATAGAAGGATGGATCAATGTCCTTTATTTACCAGTGTTAGGGGATTTTTTACTTTGAAAGCTCAATCATGACTAGGAAACACACTGAAACAATGGCTAAAAATTACCTTGAAAGATCTCATAGTTTTTGGCAAGATAGATACATCAAAACACCATAAAATGCAATGCCTTATAACCCTTTAAGTCTTTATTCAAAACACATTTTTTTTAAAAGAGAAGCTTCTGTTCATGGTAGAACCGTTGAATCAAAGTGATTAAGCCACCAAAAGAGAAGCCAACCTGTAGCAGGGGATAACGAAGAGCATTGATAGCTCTCCTACAAATTTTAACTAGGCACCACCTAGAAAATTTGTGAAATTGTGCTGTCAAAGCTGCCAAATAGAACATGTACTTATGAGGCATTTAATATAGTATTAAATGTGGTTGTTTTTAGTTAGGTATTGGTTGATATGCAATGTACACCTCTTCTCATACTATGTAATGACTCAATGAGACATCTCATCATCTAATGAATTGATGAATCCAATCTTTCTCATTCCACTGTGAATTCATGTCCACATACATGTGTGCAAAAAAAAAAAACATTTTAGCAATACAAGTGTGGATTTGTGGAGTCTGATTCTAGAGAAAGGATGGATACTCATTTAAGTTGAGTGCAGTGATTCTTATAATATTTTAATATTTTCACTCACACCAGAAGACTTCATTTCTTTAACTAGTGATGGAGATGTTCAGTTGTGGACTCATGTTGTACCAAATCTTGCGGCGAGATTATATAATGTACCAACTACCCCATTATATGGACATGGTCCTTGCATTCCACATGGTGATAAGTTGAGGCAGGTATCCATTGGGGAAAGTATGTGTGCTAGAATTACAAATGGTGGTCAAGTGCATACTTGGAGGACTCCGATGAATGGTGGGCTTATAGGAATTGTAGCTCCAGAGAAGGAAGCTTTGACACCACTTGGCGATGAGGAAAGCCAAAAGGATATTGTGATTTTTAATCTAGGTTTGTACCTTGGTTTCTGCAAAGCACGATCTCTGTATTAAATTTATTAGTTTTGTATTTTTATTGGCTTATATTTTTAATGTTTGTATACTTGTTGTTACACTCCCTAAAGGAAGTGTAAATAGTAAGCAATTTTTTATTACCATTATCCTTGTGCGGTAGTAGGCATGAAATATGTTTGCTTCGTTGAAACTGTGTTTTCCATTTACTATGGGTTTAGATAACAAGAATATTCATTCTGTTGCGGGTCTCAAGACTGCCACGAAAGTAATATGTGTAGTAGTATCCTTGATAATAGTTGTTAAGAAGAAAACCATAGGTCGAATGGGACTAAGGAAGAAACTAGTGAAATCTAACAACAAATCAGGAATAGAAGGGCATTCTTGAATATTCAACTACAATTCCATTTGGTTACAATTCTATTAAGACTTCTATATGTGGATTCTCCTTTTTGTAAACCACCCTTATCAACTTATGGCTAGTGTACAACTTTGTAAATGATATTCATCTATATATTGTATCGATGAATTTTGAATTGATCTCCTCTTATTATGAAGAAATGGTAACAAGCTTCCTTGCAAGCATTTGCAGGCAACATGCAGATCCTTTTATCTGTTGTGAGATACTTGCAAAGAAAAATTCTACTTGCAGTCTCTAAAGGGTGCAAGGATCGTTTTGTACTGCCTTTTGCACATTCTTGGTTGAATTTTGAAGGCATTTCTGATTTTAACATTAGCTACATGTAGAATGTTAAATTTGCTTACAGTCTCTAAAGGGTGTGAAGATCGTTTTATACTACCTTTTGCACATTCTTGGTTGAATTTTGAAGGCATTTCTAATTTTGACATTAGTTACATGTAGAATATGGAGCTTGTACCCTGTTTAACTAATAACTCACTAATGATAAATTGCAGTGGGTAAGACACACTTCTATGCTCCAGAATTTAAAGAGAATATTGTAGCTTCAAATGTGGGATGGAGCCATTTAGATCTGGTATAGCAGCATTTAAATATGCTCAGAATCTTGACAAAGAATCATCTGTCAAATTCCTATGCCTCTTGGAATTGTTTGTTGGTTGTCTACAATATAGAGTAGGTTGCTTTTGAATGGATTGGTTGACATCTTTTTAGAGATTCAAAGCTCTGTTTCAATTCATATTGCTTCTCTATACGATCTAACGAAATATGGCTTCGAATTTGTGGTATGCAATTTTTAATGCCAAGGGAATGCTATGCCTAGTGAAGGCACTGAGGGGCAGATATAATAGCTCAAATTGGACAAAAGATAACAAAGGCAAGCCATCCTGGAATGAGTTAAAGGGACTATGTATATATATGCAATCAAACTGTGAGAACCGTGTGAATTAATAGCACAAGGAAAAACCCACAAAAATATTGCAGAAGGCAGGCCGAAGTATCATAAAATTGATGATATCAAATTAATTTCTCGACTCATGAAGTGACACTAAGTGTAGGAACTTTTTAGGTTTTCCTTTTGTGAAGTCTATCATCACATGGGTAGATATTATCTGTTGAATAACCAAAGAATCAAGTTAAAGATGTCATGAGTGAGTTGGTAGCTGCCAACAAAGATGTCAAAATGTATAGCTTCTGTTCAAGGTAGAATCCTTGAATCAAAGTGATTAAGCAGACAAAAGAGAAGCCAACCTATAGTAGAGGATAAAGGAGAACATTGATAGTTGTCATACAAATTTTAACTAGTCACCACCTTGAAAATTTGTGAAATTAAGCTGCCAAAGGTGCCAAATAGAAGACGCAGTTATGAGGTATTTAATATAGTATTAAATGTGGTTGTTGTTAGTTTCGTATTTGGGAGATATGCAATGTACTCCTCTTCTCCTACTATGTAATGACTCAATGAGACATTGCATCATATAATGAATTAATGAATCCACTCTTTCGCATTCTACTGTGTATTCATGTCTACATACATGAGTGCAAAAAAAATACATTATAGAAATGCAAGTGTGGATTTGTGCATATTGTTTCTATAGAAAGGATGGATACTCATTTATATTGAGTACAGTGATTCTTATAATATTTTAATATTTTCACTCCCACCAGAAGACTTCATTGCTTTAACTAGTGATGGAGATGTTCATCAATGGACTCATGATGTACAAAATCCTGCGGCTGGAGTATATAATGTGCCAACCACCCCATTGTTTGGACACGGTCTTTACATTCCACATGGTGATAAGTTGAGGCAGGTATCCATTAGGGCTAGCATGTGTGCTGGAATTATAGATGGCGATCGAGTGCATACTTGGAGGAATGCGATGAAGGGTGGGCTTATAGGTGTGGTAGTTCAAGAGAAAGAATCTTTGACACCAGTGCTTGGCCATGAGGAAAGCCACAACGATACTACGATTGTTAATCTAGGTTTGTAACTTGATTTTGTTGGTCAAGGTTGTCATTGATATCAATATGGCATTATTGAGATGGCAAATATTCTTGGGATACATGAATAACCCTAACCTCATGCAAACCCTATGAAAATGCCCTAAACATGAAGATGATGCATATTCCCTAAAGCCTTAGTTTCAAAATGCCCCAGCCTAATAAAATCCTAATCTTAATCTCATTCCTAACCCTAGCTAATTTAATAATGCAACCCTAGTATTATTAAAAACAACATGTTTGTCCTAAACCCTAGCTGTTTCAGCAAACCCTAATCCTAAGTTCAAACACCCTAAAAAAATATTTAAAAAAAAAAAAAAATATATATATATATATATATATATATCATACTTTCCCTGATTTAATAATTCCTTTAAAAACAAATTATTAAAAATATCAAAATTTGTATGTGAAACCAAAAACCAAAAAATGTATTCATGATTCCTTCCCTAACTTACTATTCCACTACCCTCTATTAAAAAATCACTAAAATATCAAAACTACGTATGCACCTGTCGGCTCCACTAATTCAGAAAATTCGAGTTTAGAATCGACTTATTTATACACTATCGTATATTAATACGTAGCTAGAAAAATAGAAGAACGAAGTCCACATCTCGTGAACTGATTAGGAACAAAACAACTCGGACCTGGTGTCGACTTTGTGACAGAGAACAGTCTCGGACTTCAGTAAATCAGAATTACAACATTGAAGAGGCTCGGACTCGATCTGTGGACAGGTATATAAACAGTCTTCGGTGGAAACTCGAAATTGCAGAAATGTAAGAGCTAAATAAGAACGAAATTTGATCATTGGGTATCGGAATAGGTTTAATTTCTACAGACTTCGGATCTATACCTCCATTATTCTCAGCAATTCAGTTCAGAACATTAGACATAAACACTGTAACTCATAACCTACAGCTCGGACCTGGTGTTGGAGGGAAGAATAAGTCCAATAACAGTCATAGGGATGCTATCACTGTCCCTGGCCACTTCTCGTGACATCTAAGGAAAAAATCAGGGAAACATCTTCATCGAAGTATAAGCATCAATTTTGATAAAGCAATCTCCATGCTAGAAATCTGATGTTCGAATTCATATGATGTATTTATTTAAAAAATATACATATTGTCCCTATGTTTAGATCAAGGAGTCAAAGTACTTATATTACTAGGAATTCTGGAGTGAGTAAATTTGATGGAGCAAGCACAACGATGCTAGGTTTGGTTGCCCAACAAGAAGCGTTTTTGTGCAAGTTCTCCATTGTTTGGCACTCAGTAAGTGGGTGTTTCCATCCAACTTGCTTCATTGTATTGTGTTCTATTCCATTATATTTGTCACTGTAATATACGATGTCGTGGATTATTAGGTTTTGCTGGAATCACAAGCCTGTTTCGGTGGAGGTGAGGGTTCCATGCCAGTCGACCTGTCCCAGTAAGAATTGAAACTTGAATTCAGTTTTCAGTCATAAAAGATCCCAAAATGATATTATCAAAATGCATCAATGGAATTTACTGTGTCATTTTGGGAGGTGCTTTTATTAACCTACAGGGTTCGCATGGTAAACTTCCTCGAGTGAATTCATTGGCATATACCTCATATCTGGTCGTGACTGTTTGATGAGAACTTCAGCTTGCTGTAGCTCCTACTATTTTTATTACAATTTACATTTTATTGTTCGGGCACAATCTTTGTATTAGATTTATTGGTTTTGTATTTTTATTGGTTTATATTTTTAATTTCTATATACTTGATGTTATTCTCTCTGAAGGAAGTGTAAATACTAAGAGGTTTTTGCTTACCATTATCTTTTTGGGGTAGTATATATGAAAGATTTTGGCTTCACTGCAACTGTGTTTTCTATGTACTAGGGGTTTATATAACAAGAATATTCATTATGTTGCAGGTCTCAGGAATGCCACGAAAGTAATATGTGTAGCAGGATCCTTGATAGTAGTTTTCAAGAAGAAAACCAGAGGTTGAATGGGACCAAGGAAGAAACCAGTGAAATCTAGCAGCAAATGAGGAATAGAAGTGCATTATTGAATATTCAACTACAGTTCCATTTGGTTACAACCTGAATGGGAACCAAGGAAGAAACCAGTGAAATCTAGCAGCAAATGAGGAATAGAAGTGCATTATTGAATATTCAACTACAGTTCCATTTGGTTACAACTATATGTGGATTCTCCTTTTGTAAACCACTGTCATCAACTTATGGCTAATGTAAAACTTTGTAAATGATATTCAGCTATATATTATATCGATGAATTTTGAACTTATCCGCACCTATTATGAAGAAATGGTAGCAGGCTTCCTTGCAAGCATTTCTAGGAAACATGCAAGTCCTTTTATCTGTTGCAAGATACTTGCAAAGAACAGTTCTGCTTACAGTCTATAAAGGGTGAAGGAATCATTTTATACTGCCTTTTGCACATTCTTAGTGGAATTTTGAAGTAATTTATGATTTTGACATTAGCTACATGTATAATGTTGAGCCCATACCCTATTTAACTAATAAATCACTACCACGAATTTCAAAAGGAGGATTCTATTGAAATTTTAATGATGAATTGCAGTGGGTAAGACACACTTCTATGCCCCAGAATTTAAAGAGAATATTGTAGCTTCAAATGCGGGATGCATTCATTTAGATCTTGTATAGTAGCATTGAAATATGGTCAGAATCTTGACAAACAATCATTTGTTAGAATCTTATGCCTCTTGGAATTGTTTGTTGGTTTGTCTAAAATATAGAGTAGGTTGCTTTTGAATGGATTGGTTGACATCCTTTCGAGATTCGAGGCTTTTTTGCAATTCATATTGCTTCACTATGAGATCTAACCAAATCATGGATTTTGATTTATGTCATGCAATTTTTAGTGCCACGGGAATGCTATGGCTAGTGAAGGCACTAAGGGGCAGATTAATAACCTAAATGTTAGTCACCACAATTATTTCAAGTGAATTACTACTAAATTTGAGCAATTTTAAGTGACCGAACTAAAAATGACTAACTTAAATGACTAATTTAGTCTTGGAATAAAATATTCGACTAGATAATAAGTGACTAAACTAAAAGAGACTAACTTAAACGACTAATTTAGTCAAGGGATAAAATATATGACTAGATAATAAGTGACTAAAGTAAAAATGACTAACTTAAATGACTAATTTAGTCTAGGATTAAAATATATGACTAGATAATAAGTGAAAAAATTAATAATGATTAATGTAAATGACTATTATAGTCCAAGAATAAAAATATGGCCAAATAACAAGTACAAAAAGTACATGAATTAGTCATTTATGTCATTAATTTTTAATTGTATCACTCCATATATGGAAAATTGCAATTTTGGAACCGAAGTGTTACATTTCACTATAGGTGTCTCTGAATCCATTTGCAATGTTACAATTTAGAGACAAAGGGGTCTCTGAATTTACAGTGTTAAATTTATGAATACCCTTTTGTCTCTAAAGTTTAACAGTGCAGATGGATTCATCTACAATTAACATAATTGCATGTATCATCTATCAACTTTACACCAATGCCTTCATTATAATTTTATTACAGGTAATATTAATTAGATAGCTAAATTTATATTTATATTTATTATATTTAATATTTGGCCATAAAGTTTAATTTTTAAGCTTCAACGATTTATGTTAAAAGTGTGAGTTGTTTTAAATCTAAGGTTTCTTCATATTTACATTTAATAACTAGATAAATATAACATTTCTTATGTTAAACATGTGAGTTCACGAGTTAAATCTAGTATTAAATCATCATATTTACATTTAATAAATACTAAATAGATAAACCTACAATATATATTTATAGACCTATTTAGTAAATAGGTATGAACATTTGTTAATTTAAGTATGAAACTTAATTAATTTTTAATGATGTATGAACCTTTATTTTTTTGTAAGTCAGCATTATATTCATGTAGGAAAAAGGGAGTACATATAGCTAGTTACAAAGCAGGTGGTCTCACCTCGACTAGATTTGTTGACAAAATTTTGCACCAGATGCAAAATAATGCAAAAGAGGGACTAGGGACATTGTCCATAAATGGTTGGGCCAGAGGCACCAAAACACATATAAAACATAAAGAACACCAAATAGCATACTAATCGTCCAACGTGATCGATGCAGGGTTGTCCGGGGTTTTTCCTAAATGCGGTGGAGGACAAAGTCACACTGAACGTGCCCTTCAAAGTGTGCCAACCAAGTCTCCAGCTTTTCTACTTTCTCAATGAGTTGATTTTGGCCTCGCCAAAAAACTACCAGTCTCTCCTAGACTTGGCACTATAAATAGTGCATTTAGTGCAATGTTTCCATCTGCTCTGCATGCTCCTCACGACAAAATCTCTCAGTTGTGTCCACTCTTTCCATCAGGTTGTTGATAAGTGCACAACCATTCTCTAGGCAACAATGTTGGATAACCTACCCCTCATTTACCTCAAATCAATCAAACCCATGATTCCCCTTGCTACCACGGCCTCCTTCGCCCCGACGACTCTACTTTTGACCCCTCAAACCCCCACCTCTATTATCCTCCCGCTTACCTCCTCCACCATCCCCAGGCACACCAACACTAGCGAGTCACGCACGCCCCGCAGTCTTTACACCCTGGCGTGGAGCTGCCATGATTATTTCTGAGGCTGCCACCCCCACAGGGCCATGGATGACAGGGGAGGGAGAACACCCACACCACACCAGGGGCTTCATAATTTGCTAAGGTTGAGGAATCCCACCGTGTGCAGAGTCGAGAGACCAGACCCACCACGTCTATAGAAAACAAACACCATCAAGGAAGGAGCCAAATTTCGTCTCCCACCACCACAAGCTGGAAGCACAGAGACACCTCTCACTACCAGATAAAGACTTCCACCACCAGCAAAACCAAATACCATCACCCACCAAACCAACACAGGAAATTTAGCAACAAACGATGAAAAAGTAACCGATGCTTGAGCATAACTCCCCCTAGGGCAGTGACCAGTCTCCAAATTCTCCACATAGAGACCACACATTAATCCACCAAACACCATCACACCCATGCTGGAGGGCACGAAATTTGGAAAAGAAACTATTTTTCCGCCACCACCCTCAAGGTTTCCTGGACTGCAAATTCTAGCTTCCTCTCTTATAACAAAAAAACAGGCTCACTCAAAGCCAAGAAAAATGGAAATGAGTGATCTCACTTCCCTTCAACTTCCTATCCTCAACCTAGAAACCGAGCAGCGGGGACCGATTGAACACACCACACTAGAAAATTCCAATGACAAGTACACACAAGCAATTCCCTCTGTAAACCTTCCAGCGACGTTTACACTTCCTCTTCAGAGGTCACCATCAGGAACAACACCAAACCATATTTAAGAGTCTAATGTTGGGCTCCCTCATCTTCCCTTTCCTTGTCCTTTCACCAACCTTTGAACTCTAATGCACAATTATTTTTCACATGAATTGCTAATGTGAAGCTAGTAACTCTCAACCCATAACCCATTAACCCCTCACCCCTAAAATCCTTAAATGTTAAATCCCCTAACCATTAAGCCCCTAATACCTAATCCATTAACCACTGACTCATTATTCACCTAACCCATAACTATGCCTAAATCCGCTAACCCATAAGCCCCCAATCCCTAATCCCTTAACCACTGGCCCATTATTCCCCTAACCCCTAAATGCGCCTAAATACCCTAACCCTAACCCCTCAATCCCTAACCCCTCAACCACTAACTCATTATTCCCCTAACCCCAATACCTAATCCCTTAACCACTAACTCATTATTCCCCTAACCCTAAATGTGCCTAAATCCCCTAACCCCTAACCCCCCAATCCTTAACCCCTTAACCACTAACTCATTATTCCCCTAACCCTTAACTGTAAGCCCTTATTCCCCTAAGCCCTAAGCCCCTAATCCCTAATCCCTTAACCACTAACTCATTATTACCCTAAACCTTATAACAGTACTTAAAACGCATTGGGATTATCCATTCCAAACGAGAGCAGGTCTAGTTGGGACCTACAATCGGGTTAATTCCCCCTTGTTGGCAAGATTAAAACGGTTAATCTTCGATATACAAAATGTAAATCAAATGTTTCATTAAAAAGAGGGAACCATACCCTCTCCACCAGGCTATGCCTATCGGTCGCTTGGCCTCTTCTTGATCTCACTTGAATGTAGTCTTGCTTGAATGGAACAGAAGAAGGTTTCACATTATCAATTGTTTGTTTGGGACAACTGTTAGTTGTTTAATCACTGTCACATTCTTCAAGCTTATCCTTTAAATCATCCTAGTCTTTTCTACTCTTTCCAACTTTGTAGTGCTTTCCATTCTTTTCAGTCTCATCTGTAGTGCTTTCCAAACCCCTAACGCATTTAACCCCTAAACCCTTAACCCGTAACCCCTAACCCATTAAACCCCCTAATGCAACAAGAAAATTCCAATCCAAACCGCATTACCCTTTTACTCACAATGATGTTATTCATTGACAAAACATTACCTTTTTACTCACAACGATGTTATTCATTTACAAAATTTATTGAAACCAAAAAAAATTCCATGGCATAGGGTAGGGATTAACTCGAAATTGATGGCCTTTTAGGTGCTAATATGTTTTGGTTGATCGTATCGTGCTTTACATGTGTTCATTTAGAGAGAAACCACTGCAAGTAATGAGATGGTCCCAAAAACACATAAGGACCCATGAATGTGACCATGTTTCTACCACGAGAATGAAGGAAACCCTTTAAAATATGCAATAATAAAACACGTGGAATTGAAATGTTAATTTAGGATAACATAAAAATGCGGTTTAAAAGCATTTGATTAAATACATAGAATTTTTTTTTGCAATGATGAGACATGCTTGTCAACCTTTTGGGAAAGAATAAGTTTAAGAAGCTCAAAACAACTCTTGGAGTCATGTTCAATGAGTGACCATAAACGCAGGGGTGTCTAAGTGGCTAATAATCATAGTTTATGGTGGATGATATTCACCATACATAACATTTGTCGTTTAGGTATTTTTTTTGGTCATAAATATTGGTGAATCACTATATTATATCATGGTACCATATATTTCTTTTTTAAAGGAAAAAATCTATTGAACATGAAATAAGTTGCATCTCGTGTAAATGTTTAATGTCGTGATGTTGTGAATGGTTTGCACATTATATGTATCATATATTTGTAATCACTTCTTTCAAGTTTAGTTTAAGAAATAAAGGAAGAGGTGCAGGGCCTTACCATAAGAAGGACTTGCACTAACTCCTCTCCTCATATTATTCAACCATTAGCCCATAAATCAAACAAATACCCTAATTTCTCTAGTATGGAAACCTTTGGATGAATATGATAATGAACTCCTCCCAACCGCTAGTTCTAACCCAACTATTGAATGTCTTTGGTTGGCATGTGTAAATGGATTTAATTGAACCATGGATATGTATTAAATCCAATTTTGCATTGAAATGATACAAATACCCAAATTAACACGAGGTATAGAAATTTCAACCTTACAACTCTCTCCTCCAATATTAAATACTTCACTAATTAGTCAAGGGTTAATCTACTTAATTGTATATTAAAATTAAAAGCACTCATATTAACACAAGAAAGTAATAATAGTATTTAATATAAAGTTATAATATCGGTATTTGCTAAAATGGCATGTGAGATCCCCTTGTTCGTGGGACAATGGATGCACTTCATGCAATGATTTAACTATTTAATCCATGGAGGTATACATACCTTAATTTCCCTTGGATTCAAACCTGTGACATTTAAAGGGGAAACACTTTAACACAATTATAACAAGTAAATACAAACTTAATTTGTATATATATCAAAGTTAGTTTAAGAGTTGCATGACATGCTTAATTTTGCACGAAATCAACAATAGGCATGTATGGCCGATTTTGATTATCATAGGTATGTTAGTTTGGTTTTCCCAATCCACAAATTGAACACATTGTTAATATTGTTAAAGGTATGTCATGTTGGTTTACTTGTTCAACATCATGCACATTTGATTGTGTTCATTAAAGGCATTTTAGTTCATTGAAAAAACCAATATTTTGTCAAGGTTTGTCAACTTAGCCGCTTTTTTGATGTCAATAATATTGATGAAAAAAATTTCATTTTGATTGGTTTATTTATTGATATGCACATTCCATTTTCATTGTTAGTGATGTGTTAGGTTGGTTATTAACATCTATTTTTTTATTAACAATATCTTGGATACTAACCCTATCAACATGCATGTTTAACTACAATTGCTAGAGGTATGTTAGGTTGGTCAACCCCATCAAAAACATTTATGTTCAATTATGTATGTTGAGGCATACCACATTGGTCACCTCATTACCAGATTACCAACATGTACCTTTTGGCTATCACTAGTAGAAGCATGTTAGGTTGGTCAACTTGATCAACTACATGTATGGTTGGTTACAAGTAGTAAAGCCTTATTTGAATGTTAAATGAAATAAATAGTGTGTAAATATTTTTACCATTATTGAAGACATGTTTTGTTGGTTAAATTAGTTAACATCACATACATTCAATACAATTGTTCGAGGCATCCAAGGACCCTCAACCCATTTAAAGTAGTGCATAACATTGATGGGGCTTCTTCTTGGTGGGTGAAAATATTTTGTTATTATTCCCCCACAAGTGTTCAATATTGCCATGTGACATGTTCACCCCTCATGGGCCAAATTGCCTTCTTAAGGGGGTTGTTGATTTAAGATAGGGTTAGGTCCAAGTCTAGAGTGACTTTCGTAGAATGGGTACCACTTAGTTGTGACTCGTTGAGTTAAAGTGATGCTTTCATAGCTTTTGAGATGCTTCTACCACATTGCAATGTCTAAAATCAATTAATTGCCACTTGTTTTTGTTCATCAAACAATTTCAATCCAAAACAAATGTATGTGAAAGAAATTTAAATAGCCCAATGCTCATTGACCCACACCACCAACATTAATAGATAAATCTCCTTCCTTGCATTTTTTGGGGTTCAACCTCATCCCTCCTAACATTATTGATTTACTCCACCATTACATACACATGCTTACTTATAAAATACATGGAAAAATTGACCATTGTCATTCCTTACAAAATAATTTCAAAAACTTTTATACAAATGCACCACAATACCACAACATATTTCCTAAATTTCTATATAGTTCTCTTAATTGCAATATTCTACCACCTTGACACCCCTTAACCCTATAAATATCCTTGTATTGATTTCATGACCCTCTCCATTTTTCAATTTCCCAAATTAATATTATAACTCCTCATTAAAATCATTACCTACACTTACATGTACCGATTAATTGCTATAACTCAACCAAAATTAAAACTAAAACAATAATATAATTATAATACTATATAAATAAGATATCTTCACATCTAAAACTAATGATATATTAAGGCATATATCTTTCATTTCTTCCTTGAGAATCATTTCCTAACAAGAGCTTTCGACCAACAAGGACTCAAGAGGCTCTAGCGACCCTCATTACAAGGAAATCTTGGCAACAAAAGGCGAGAACTTCCAAACCTTGGGAACCCTTCCCACTCTCTCAAATTCCGTGAGAAGGTAAAAAAAAAAAGGTGGGAACTTATAAAAACTTCTTGGGGGAACCCTTCCCGCTCTCTCAAATTTTGCGAGAAGGTAAAAAAAAATGCATTATGAAGGAAAATTTCCATTGAAAAAATGAAAATAAATTAACAAAAAAAGGGCGGAAACATTTTACCTGGTTTTACTAAAATTAACACTCTAACCCGCCTCACTTGGAAGACAGAAAAGCTACTAAAGGATATTTTTATTTTTTAGTAAAATTTTAAAACCCTCTCCGGTTCAAGGGTTTTGGAATTTGCGTTGACTGCTTAATGGGGCGGTATGGCCTAGTTTTTTTGTTCTGTTCGCTTTTGGTTCTGGTTCCAAAGTGCTATGTTAGTGGGTTCCTATTGTCTCTAGTTCTATCAACTTGGAAACCGATAGATCATGTTGATTAGGCTTTGTGACCTTCAATGATGAGCAATCGATGAGGGATTCCAGAATGATGAAATGAATGCCAAGATTCTTGACGAGAGGAGCATCACGATTAACCCATCCCAATCCAAAGGAAACAGGGGCGGTGGTGGATGTGATGGCTCACGTGCTACCTTTAGAAGGGTGGGGGGTTATGGTGGAAGAAATGATCATGGAGACCATGTTTATGACAAGTGGTGGTGGCTACAATGGTGGTGTTGGTGGTAGATCTAGCTATGGTGGTGGTGGTTCTGACGGTGGCAGCTAGAGGAGATAGACAATATGATGTTGTGCTAGGTTTTTATGTTTGTATGTAAGTGGTATTATGTTTTTTTCTATAATAATCCTATTGATGGTAGAGCTATATGCCGGGTAACTATCCCTAGGCTTTGTGTTTCAATGTTTTGTAAACTCGTTAGTTTTTTTAGTCCGGGTCTCTCGTTGCTTCGTTGATTTGTATCAATGTAGAAACATACAAATGTATGGTTATAATATGTTTGTAATTTTAATATGAATATGTCGTAATATACGGTTTTACTACCTAAAAAAAGGGTTTTAAATTTTCTCTTTAGTTCTCCATATAGATTATGGGATATATCCTCCGCACTCTAGCTTGAGCCAGCCATGGGTAAGAGCATGAGTTCGACTTACCTAGCTTCCTCCGAGGAAGAATGGCCACAAAATGAAGAATCGAGCCTCGATGAAGAACAAGGAGACGAGGATGAGCTCAAGCAAGAAATTGGATAAAGGAACACAATGACGAATACAATCAACAAGCGGATGCGTCCAACCGAGACGACGATCAAGATACTGGAAGTTTCATATGGCCAAACCGATGACAATGTTATTATGTTTGTAAAACTCTATTTATTTTTCACTCCATTTATTTGATGAAATATGCATCATGCTTATTATGTTTCACATTGTTGCCGCTTGTTCTACCCATGATCTTGGTGCATTTATATTTTAATTGTCACTTTTGTGTGATTGTATCCTCGAGTCATTTAATTTATAGCATTCCCACGTCGTTAGTTGGGTTTTAAATTATACGTTTTATTTTGAAATTTTTGTTACTTTTCTTGTGTGTACATGTGTTGTAACAAGAAACAATTGTAGTTAATCGTTTGAAGACATTCTACATTTTTAGTCCTTATTCTTGTTTGCCTTATGACCTAGATTTCTTCACAACCCCAAATATCCTTGAGTGAAGCTTGCCATGAACAGGCATACTTTGAATTATATATATATGATGTGTCATAGAAATGATCTTCTTGTTGATTTTTGTGTAACGAGATCCATGACCTTGTTTGTTTGAAAATATTTTTTTTATTTGTCTCCTAATTAATCTAATTAAAATGGTATTTTTCTTTTTTACTTGTGCGATATTTGCATTATTTTGATATGTTTATTCACTTGGAAAAGTTTATCTTGACTTGAAGCTTTAGTTCTTTGAGCTGAAATCATTTTTACTTAAAACGTTAGAGACAAAAATCATTCAGGTGTAAATTGTAACGACTACTTATAGTGACAAAGTTTTCCAAGATTGACAAGAGAAAGTATTTTTGATGGCAATAATTTTTGCTGACACATTTTTTCTGTTAGGATCTTGTGGATTCATCGAAAATTATAAAATATCTTATGGGTACCCGTGTTTTAGAACTATGTTAATGCATTTCACGAACTGTGTTAATGCATTTTATGAAAGTCTTGCTTTTATTTATTATATAAGTCGTGTTTTTATTTATTATATTCCACATGCTTTTATTAAATTGTCGTGAAACTTCCTCGATTAAAATATTATTTTATTATTTAGGCATTGAAATGCACCTAAGTTCGAGAATTTATTTACTTGAATTACACTTTTATTTTTTTTGTTAAAAAACCAAAACTTGGAAAATTTGATCATAAAAGTTCTAGCAAAAGTACAAAATACTACTGCCCACAATATTCAAACGAAATAAGCATGTCTCATATGTTGCAAAGAAAAAATTACAGAGATTAAAATTTGTATTCCTTGGGTATACAACTTAAAACCACCTAATATTCTAATTACTTTACTAAACATAGATATTAGCAAAAAACATTATGAATTTTGACTTCTTCATGCCCATTATTCGAAGGAAAGGAGTCTCGCTTTCCAAAATCAATGTGTTTCATCATTTGGTGAACTGTTTCCTCCTCCATAGAATGTTTTTGCACTGAATTTGTTGACATACTATGGTTAGAAGCTAAAAAGTGAGAACCTTTACTAAGACTGATAACCATATTTTTCAAGAATCAAGATATTACATTCTGCCTCAAACACATTGATTTTTTTGTTTCATAATTATAATATTTTGTGTAGTGCGTTGGTGTTCATTTTCATTTACTTTATAATTCACTAGAAAATAAAAGATCTATTGCATTATATGGAAATTTCATGTCTTTGAAGAACCCTTTTAAACTCCTGGGCTTCAGTGTAATCCATTAATGTGACACTCAATAAAAAAAAAATCGATGCCAGTTGCTGATACTAGTTTTTTCATCTCAAGTTGTTGCACACAAATTTTCCAGATGTAACCTTGATTCAAACACACAAAATAGAGTTCCCTGCTTTGCAAATCACACAACAGAACACTTAAGGTGTCATGAGATAAAAACTTTCTGAACCCAAAATTGATAATATCAGAGTGAGCAGTGCCGAATACGAAGTGGAGAACCATACCCCCAGTGGAGAGAGTACACGACACCTAGAGTTAACAACTAGTTAGAAGTAAAACCTAGACAATCAAAAGGGTATGTGTGAAATAAGAATCAACAAGTCTAAAGGCATTAAAAATAAATGAACAACTGGAATAGTGGAAACACACAGTATGCACTCTTGGATTTTGGGGGCCAAAACAAAGGAATGCACATTGAACATGCCTTGTTAGTAATCCCAACAACAAATTCTAGGATACTAACTAGACACCGAGAGGGGCTCTTACTGGGATAATTATTGGTTGAATAACATTTCTCCATGTGATGCTGCTAGCTTCTCCCACTCAGTTACTCATTATCACACCTTTCCAATGAAGACCATTTTAGAGGAATTCAATAGACAAACTATAGTTAATTTCAAGCATACGAGAGAGGGGTGAGCTAGTCCTATCAAGTCTAAGGTTCTTAATTGAAAATGGCTATGTGATAAATGGTGATTACTTGTCTTTATGTTACTACATGTTTTTATACACATAACCTAAGAGGATTAAGGTATTGCATGAAATTGGCATTCCCTATTTTTTCAAAGTGCGCTTATTTTAAGTGTGATGGCCTCACTGGCCATAGAATCCTGGTATTTGTGTTCCTTTTAGACCTCGTGTAGGCTGCAAACCTCCTTTTGGATTTTTTCTACAAAGAAAGTTTGCTTTTGAGTGAGGTTGATTCCAAGACCATCAATTTGATAATTATGTTGGAGTCTCCTATGACCATCGACTATCAAAGACTCTATTTTGATGTTCTTTTCCAAAAGAATATTTTTATAAAGAGCATAAGCCTTAGTTTGATTTTTTGTGGATTTTTTATACCCAAAGGAAATGATAGTTCAAGGTCCCCATTGGGATCTAGTATGATCCCCCCACACCTTCCACCCCTAATTCACTTGAAGTACAATATTGTTACATGATTTTCACTTTGAAATTCAAGATGACCTACAATGTTAGCTTCATCTGAAACTTGAGCTTCATTAGCTGGAGTGATACACTTTACATTAAAGATATTATAAATAAAAATTTATTACAACCTGACCATTTCTGTCACATTAGCCTTTTTATCTAGTATTTACCTTTCCTTGTGAGTTCTTTTTAAACAATTTTGATAAAACGGGATTTATTGTTATGTGAATTTGATATTTCTTGTTGTGGAATGGTAAACCTGGGTTAATTATTAAATTCATAAATATATTTCCAAAAAGAAATTTTCCTATTTGAGGAGCAAAACCACTATTTAAAAATACATATTTCCTTCTATATTTTATTTATACTTTTAGTCAGACCTGGTTCGGGATTTGGCTAGACCCCAAACCTTTTAGAGCAGCCAAACTAGTCATAATGAAACTCTAAATTTTTTTGGGAAAGCACAAAACAGAATTTTTTAGAATAAACATAAAAGTAAAAAATGTTTATCTTAGAGCCTTACATGATTCAATGCCATTCCTCATTTTATAAGCATGTTTTGATGTTGTTGTTGTTGTTGTTAAATTCTCATTTTTTCTTTGAGATTGGTATCTATACAATGGATGATGTTGTTATGTATTAGGGGTTTTTTTGTGTGTAATTTATTTATTTTAGTTATTTTTTGTTAAATTTCTCTAAGTTTATCTTTTTGTTTTTATCTTCTTCTATTTTTTATTCTTTATTCCCATATATATATATATATATATATATATATATATATACGATATTTTGTCTCTTTATGGAAAAAGTGGAAATAAGCTTGACCCACCCTAACATATTTAAGTGGAGAATAAGGTTTCTTGGCACCTTGCCTAGGACCATAAAATAATCCACATGAAAGCTACCTTAACAATATCAATATAATCAATAGCCACATATGTCAAACTCCATGTAGGGGAGTAGCATTTCTTTTCGTGATCTAAATTTGGGTCATTGTCACATGCTCTCTCTCTCTCTCTCTCTCTCTCTCTCTCTCTCTCTCTCTCTCTCTCTCTCTCGCTACACACACACATACATGTTGGGCTCCTTTTGTCTCTCTTTAGATAATTTTATTAATGTCCAATAAGTGACCACAAAAACAGGTCAATGAGATCGAAGAATACAGTAGTAAGAGTACAATGTGGGAGTGCAAATGCATTTATAGAAAATGTGAAAAATAAAATAAAGAAGGAAGCCCACACTAGCTTGTGTTTTTTTCTTATTGAAATATCTTTATATTATTTTCGGGGAATATATATTGTTTGGACTATTCAAACAAGGCTTGAAGCCCTTACAACAATATACTCGACAATAGCTCAACATGTTATTGATGAGAATTGACCTTTTATGTAGAGGATACCAAATATGTTTGGATCTCTCTCTCTCTACACATCACGCTCCAAATTTTAGGCAAAGGCTTCCTCAAGATGCAAGGTGTTAATTTTAGTTAACCATGGTATGTTCTATGCTTAGAGTAATTTACTTCAATATTTTGTATTAGCCCAATTCAATTTCAATTTATGCAATCACATTAAAATTGACAGTAAATGTCGATAGAACATAAATAAATTGACATAAGACAATCCAAGAGACAATAATTTGGTGGATGCTAGGGAAAAACCCCAATTCAGGGAAAACCATTTGATTAAATCTTCTTATTATTCTTCAAATTCAGCAGAGAGAGAAAGTACAATTTACAACAAGAAACAGGATGCCCTAGCCAACAAATTCAATGTTGGTCAAGACAAAAAAAATACCTGCCAATGGAGCTTAGTCAAAGCCAGTTAAGATTGGCCTCTTCTCATAGTCAAAGTTAGCCCAAAATGGTTTGAAATAATCCAGTCAAACTTGGTCAATGAAGTAGTCAAACTTTAACAATTTGTGGAAGCATCCGTGGAAGCACCCCATTTTGCAAAATGTTGCACCTTCAGGGTAGAAACATCATACATGTTTCGCCACTGGAGTGAATTCACCATCTTCCATTATATATAAATGGATTGGCATAACCAAATAATCCTTGGGCATTGATGTAGGTACTCAATTGATGTCGTATGATATCACAATCATCGGTGCCAAGCTTGTTTAATGCTTGCATTTGGCCACTCTGAATCTATGGATCCATTTGCAGTTTTATCTTCACCCTACAAATAGGCACTGATGCTTTCAACCATGATGTAGAATAGTATTTTGATGTAAAAATGTATGTTAAATCATAGACTGGATTTGTTCATTGTTTTTTGACTTCTACTCAAATACAGTCATAGAAGTTCACATCTCTAGGCTCAACAATGCCCATACTTTTTCCTGGTATGGCGTCCTTTTTCTCATGCCATTCCCCAATCACTAATTGATCTCAATCAACAAATCGAGTCATGCTATATTTGATGAATTGCAAAACATATTAATCTCTGACCAAAAACTAGGATAAAAATTGATATTTTACACTACATAAGCACTATCTCTATTTGTTGTATGATGTATCCTCAAGTTCTCCCATACATCACTCACCACCATATTAACCAATTCCCATATTTTCTTCAACAAGCACTTAAAGGTGAGCTAATGCCTACCAAATCTAGTCCTTGTGAGCTTAAGTAATTGTAACTTAGAGCGAATCTGGTAAATGTAGTGGACAACAATGTGCCTTGTGATGAATTTGATGATGGAATTCCACTCCTTCTATAAGGCATTGATCCATTCATGCTCTATGTCCTTAAAAAATTCAACATGTTTAGCAAAAAATCAGAGTGAAAATGTGAGGATGTACATGCTCAATTGTTTTCTTTATTACTTTACAATTAGCTACATTATCTTTAATGACTTGTGTCATATTGGATGGCCCCATATCATTATTACTTTATGGTAAGAGGTATGCAATGCTCCAAGAATATGGTACAAATGATGAGGATTCTTGGGCTGCAAGGAAGATTGCATCGCTAGCCAACACATCAAGAACATTTATCAAATGTTGGTTTTTAGCATTTTCTGAGACGTCAAATATAACGGAAACCCAAATTTTTAGCCACTCATATGTAAACTGTTAGAGAGTTATGCAAATCAAATATTTTCATGTCTAGCAATACAATTCTCACTCTGTCATATCCAGGGATTTTGTATCCAATAGGGGAAATTATTGATGGACTGAACCAGAACATTCCAGTAGGGGGAGTGTAACAACATTGAATGGTATATGCACAAAGAAGCGTTCTTCTATACTTCATAGGTATAATGTATTTTCACATCTTATTGTGTTGAGACAAAACGACTCGAATATGTTATCATATGTGGTTTTATCAAACTTTAATAGGGTGTAATCAGTTAGAAGAGTACACTGATTTCAAGGTGTTATCACTCAGTAATTTCTCCAGCTTCAAGAGAAATAGTCTGAGGTAACCACAAACCTACTTTAGAAATTTAGGATCTAGCCTTCCTAAATTTTAGAGAGAGCTCTCTCTTTATGATTTAACTTTTTTTTTGTTTAATTTTTTAGGCTAGTTATGATAGAAAAATTGGTTTTGGTTTTGAAATTTTTGGTGGAAAATAAGATTACTTAAAGACAAATTAAAGAGGGATCTACTAGTCCATTGGGCTATGCAGTCAAATTCTAGCAAACAGAACTAGAAGGCAAGGCCAAAAGGATGCTAATGTATTCAGGGCAAGGTAGATAACCCTCAGAGATTTGAATAGATTGTTTTGATGAAATGGATTTCTTCGGCATAAAGGGAAATGAAGCATCCTTTGATCTGGAAAAAGAGGAAGGAGGCAGAGGTCAAACGGGACTAGGAGCAATTAAGAATTCCTAAATCTGGAAATTAGCAGAAAACATTTAAATGATTAAATAGTTAATATAGGGAGTTATAACACTATTCCTGAAGTATTACTCCTATTTAATCATTAATATTGAACAACATATATGAAATGAATGGAACTTAGAAAGTAAACAATGACAAGATAGATGCACTTTACTCTTCAAATTATCGCAATGAATCCTAAATTATGAAGTCCAATTGGCTATTTTCTAGACTGCTGCTTTTAAATCAACACATTTGAGCCTCCAATGTTCCAGAAAAATGTCTATAATTTTCTTAGAAATTTTATTCCACCCAAAATACTTCAAAGGGTGAAGTATTTATACAAATTCTAAACTAGAATATCTTGAAAAAATATCAAGATTGTTTTACAAATATCTCTAATTGTTTTAGATAAATAGAACTTAATAAAAGGACACTCAAAACTAATGAACCTATTTGGCACTATACTCATGGATATATGATGAAAAAAAGTATAATTTTAATTTTATCTCAACTCTTAGTTGATGATGAGGCATCCAAGTCACTAACTGTTTCCTTTCTTTGTGCATTCTGCTCCAACAATTCTGAAAACTTGGGGTCCAATGATACCTTTCTATTTCTCAATATGAAAAATATATGTAAAAAGTGAAAGAGGTTATTGTATATAAATATGTTGGTGAGATAAACCTCTCTCAATTTCCTAAATTTTGGCTCCATCTGTTCACAATAGGCTATTAAAAACGATGTTTAAAACAGAGTTTTACAGAGTCTGAAACACATGTTGTAAAGATGCACATGTATCTTTCATTTTGTAATACCTATGCACAAAGTGAGATAGGTTTTTTTAGATGGGTATCTTAGGAAAAAAAACATCCTTCCGGTTTGTAATATGTATTTTTGAGTGGCCAAAATTTTCTTTACAAAATGATGACTTAACAGGAATTTTCTGCAAAAAGTGCTCTCCAATATTGTTTAATATTTCCCAACCCATAATGGTGGTTAGAAAAGTGAGAGAGGTTTTTGTGGCGGGAGATATTAAGAACCTAAACCACTTTTAGTTTTGTAAAATTAATCTTGGATTGGTCACAATAGTTTTTGCAAAAAAATGACTTAAACAGGAAATTTCTGCAAAAATGTTCCTTCTTGCTATGTTTTCATCTTTTAACCTTTTTGTTCTTTTAACTGTTTTTACTTTCACTTTGGATAAACTTCATTTTTTGTGAAATTGTTTTCATCTCTATTAACCATTACTGCCTTATTTTTTTTACTTTTATTGTTTCAACTTGACTTCTTTGTAACTTTGTTTTAACTTTCACTGTGACTTTTACCTGATACACTTTAACTCTGATGCTCTTTGATTGTTTTGTTTTCACTATCATTGTGAATTCTGATTTCACTTTTACCATTCACTGTGCACATTTCATCATCATGATCTCTCTATGACTTGATTTTATTCTTTCTTTTTATACGAACTATTTTCTGAATGAATCTTTTGAATTAAAATCTGAGAATTTGGAGCAAACAATTTTGTCAACTAGTATTGAAACTGTTGGTCCAAATCCATATTCTGATGATAACCTGCAAAAATCAAACAATTTGTTAATGAAATATAGGTATGAAGGGAGATGATTGAAGGCTTTTAAAAGACTTGTGGAATGAGTTCTATCTGTGGAGGTTTAACTCTGTTTTTTAGGCATTGTGGCTTCTTTTGTAAGATTAAATGGTTTACAGAAGTAATTTACTTTAACAGATGGGTAATCGAGCAATTTAGGCTAAATATAGCTTCCGTTGGTCTTATTTCTCAATTAGGCTTATCAGAGGATGTGAAACTGGGATAAAATAGAAAGCGAAGGTTTTCTGAGTTGGTTTGATTGAGAAAAGGGGTTTTTAGGGTATATTCAGAAGTTTTAACCCTTTAGGTCTTTGAATTTGATCCTTTGAGCTTTGGAAATTAAGAAAATTGGCTTCAAAAGCTTGGCTTTAGAAAACAGGGTTTCCTGGAAAATATTGGCCTGGGTTTGGCCTATTTCTATGTGTTTTTTGGGCAAATTATATGGACAATTTCTCCTGATTTGGGCTTTGCTTTAGTTATGAATGGTTTTTACTTAGAAATTGCAAGCCTGAATGTCGAAAAATACCTCAAATGGTAGGTATTCGACTGTCGGAAGGGTTTCTACAACTTTTATAGTGAAATTCGAGTTGTGGTTCAAATAGCTGAATCCGAAAAAGTCTTTGTTGGTCTTCAAAATATAAATCTATGGTGAAAATGGGCTTTTTCGAGATTTGAACAGGTAATTTGGGTGAAGATCTTAACACAGTAATGCAGAGTTTTCTCAACAGTTGGGAATATGAAAATAAGTATGTAAATAACATATCCAAAGGTTTTAATCTTGGATATAATTTATTGCAATACATATTTAATGCGGGTCTAATCATCGGTGGGAAGTGATTTTGTGTTTTCGAATGTGAAAAATAGGAAGTTGTTTTCGCATGGGATATAGGTTGTAAGCTATATTATGTCAAATGAATGTGACGCAATGAAATTGTTACACGTCATGAGAGGTGGATTGATGAAAACTGCCCATTTTGCATAGATTTTACGTTTGGGCAAACGTTTGGTTTGCGAACGCGAAAATATTTTTACGCCATTAAATCTGAGAGACCGAAGTGAACGACTGTGATTAAAAGGGAAGGTGTGGTTAGAAAGCATGGTGGGGCTAGGGTTTCTTATGCATTGGTACAGTTAAAAATTTAATGGAAACCTTTATAATATATGGCGAAGGTTTTATATATATTGGGTTTATTGGTATATGGGGGATGTGCGTGAGGTAGGGTTTGTTAACCAAGAGTTTAGCTTATGTAAAGCCTGGGGCTTTACATATTAGGGAATGAGTGATAAACCTTAGTCTCATAGTGTTTAAAACTTTTGTTTAAAAGGTGATGCAGGGAAATATTGGCAAGTATATTGCAAAGGCATGAGGGTTGCTTTTTTGTTTCCAAAGACAAAATATACCAAAAAGTCATATTTACATTTTTTATTTTATTATATAGTTTTAGACCATTGAAGGGTCTATAACCATAGGGGGGCGGGATATTTACATATTCTTAATTTTATGCCAAAGGGGTTATAATTGGGGCTTTTTATTTCCACGTGTGGATAATTACTTTGGCATAAAAGCTTATAATAGTGGGTTTAGGGGATAATTTTTTT